>ML821183.1:0-40878 GCA_009831015.1 Picea engelmannii
CGTGTAACAATCACTCTAAAAATCCTACTAAATTCCAACACAAAACCATTAGTGACCAAGGACAAGGGGATGTTATCCACCTTAGTTTATGAAAAATATAAAACCAATGAGAAAGAAAAATTCCCATTTTCATCAATATATTATTTTTTTAATTTTTAAATTTTTATGACATGTATCTAATAAACTATGTGATAAACTATGGTGTACATGTGATAAAAATATCAAATATTGGTTCACTATACTTTTGGAGATATGCCCTGTGGAAGTTAGGGTTCTAGAATTCTACTTAAATCAATTTCAAACAGGTCATCTTGGCACTTGCTATAACTTATTTTTTGGGATGTTTCAGACCCTGAGATTTTATGGAGAAAGAGGAGATATATTGGTGTACATGTGGTAAAAATATTAGATGTTTGGTTGATATACTTTTGGATATATGCTCTTTGGAAGTTAGGATTCCTGAATGCTCCTGAAATCAATTTCAAGCAAGTCAACTTGGCACTTTTTCTATAACTTATTTTCTCAGATGTTTCAGACCTTGAAATTTTGCAGATATAGAAGTACCTCAGGTAAAAGTTTCAAAATAATATTTTCAAAATTGGATACATTTCATGTTGTACAAGTTCATTCTTGGGAAGAGGCCAAAAACAACAAGCTTTCATAAAGTTGTCATTTGGAAATTCAAATTTTGCTCAGACCTGGTAAAGGCAGAAGTAGTGAGCAGACTTGGTGAAGGAAGAAGCAGTGAGTAGACTTGGTAAAGGTAGAAAAAGCGATAAAACCTACTAAAGGAATAAATAGCAATCAAACTCGGTGAAGGTTGGTGAAGCTTAGAGATTCGTGTCTCCTACTAAGTTGGTGCTTAGCGGTGGGGATTGGTGTCTATGAAAATAGGTAAGAGATGGTGTCTCTTGATAAGTTGGTTCTTAGTAGTGGGGATTGGTGTCTTTGGTATGTTGATGTCTACGAAGATCTGAAATAGAATGTTGTCTTTTGCTAATTTTGTGCTTAGTGGTGGGGATTGGTGTTTCCAGTAGATTGGTGTCTACGAAGATTTGTAAGAGTAGGTTGGTTCCTGTAGGGATTTGTATCAATGGGGATTGGTGTCTCTAGTAGGTTTTTGTCTAAAAATATTTGTAATCGTATGTTGATTCCTACAAAGAATTATAAATAAAATTTCATGGTTTTCTCTCAAAAGGGTTTCCACCTGAATCTTGTGTTTCGTGTTATAGAGTTAATATGTGAGATTTTTATTATGGTTGATGAATGTTTGAAAAAGTAAAAAAAATGTCTTATTCTTATTCACCCCCCCTCAGTATAAGTGTTTTCTTAACAATTGGAATCATTGTAGGTTCCTTTGGAAACAATCTAACCATTGGAAGGTAGATATGGGTGTAATACCCCAGTTTTGAGTCCCCAGATTAATAATGTATTTTGTTCATTTGATCAAAGGTCGGAGTGCCTAAACAATTGAAAGGGACAGAGTGCCTAAGAAATGTAATTCTTTTATCATTATTAATAATAAAATACATTGTTGGTTGCGAGATAGATAAGAACAAGAGTTATTGGGGGCTATGATTCCACGAGAGAGGGGTAGAAGCTAAGGGGTTGAGCCTTTACATTTTTAAATTAATTTTATTTTACTCACTTTGGAATTTTGGAGAGAAAGAGGGGGTTATGTGAGCTTCTTTGAGGAAGGAAACGTTAATATTTTAATATTTAAAGCCTGTTCTTGATTATATTGGGGGTTGGCCATTCATTCTTACTCAAAAAACATTTTTGGAGTCATTCCTCTCTAATTCACTCTTCTGCTCATTATTGGTTTTGCTTGTGGAAGGGAAAACGAATTGATGAAGGAAAGAAACCATGGTTGGTTGGATGTAATTAATTATTGATTATTTTAGAAAGGGAGGGATTCCTTTGGGCGTGATAATAATGGCAATTGATAAAGAACTCATGTCCATAGAAGAGAATCCTGAGAATTTCCAGCATTGATATTTCCTGTCCAGAAGCATTATATCCCTAGAAATAGGTGGAAAACCTGAGGGACTGCATGGCAGTGAAGGGGGTTCATTTTCTTTGGGTGGTGAATGATGCAAGGAAAGAGAGTTGGTAAAATGGGTTTTTTGTGGTAAATAATCCCCTCCATAAATTTGAAGTAAACAAAAAGTAAATTTGAAGTAAACACAAAGGATGAAAGTAGTGTAGATGAAGAAGACCATAATGTAAAGAAAGGGAGAAAACATCATCAGCAAAAAAAAAAACCACAAATAGGAAAAGAATAAAAAGAAGGATAAATCCTATAAGAAAAAAAATAATCTCTACTTAAAAGGGGTTAGTGACTCATCTAAAGAAAGCAATGAAAGCATATTTTTATAGTGATAGAGAATAAACTCTCTTTATAGAAATTGAAACAAATATTGATGAAGACAAAGGGATAGAAATGATGGAATCAGAATAAGAGGAAGATTTCAAAACAGATGGGGAAGTGAATCTTGAAGAAGAACTCATTTGTGCCTTAAGTCAAATAAATAAGATTATGAAAAAGAATTTGAAACAAAAGGAGAAAATGTAAAAATATGAAGAAGAGGATCGTGATTCAAAATCCAAAATGTCAGAAAGCCTTGCAGAAATAGAAAATACTATCATGAACATAAAGGTTCAATTTGAAGAAGTAAGAAGTATGGAAGAAGTGGTGAGAATCCATCTAAATAAAAAGGAAGAAAATTGTAAAGAGCTAGAATATGAAATCGCTTCCTTAAAAAACGAACTAGAGAAAAAAAACATTAAGTTGAATAGAAGCTTGAAGTTTTAAAAGAGTATTGAAATATTAGATGATATCATCAATTGTCAAAGGTATCCATTCATTAATATCGGTATTGGATATGTTGTTGTTGTTGCCTCCCTACCTACATCTAGCCTTGCTACAACAAGGGGAGTTTAATTTGTTGCAAGTGGAGTTCAAATTGGTTTGACAGAAGAGAAACCTATTGTTGATTGTGTTGAACAAATTGATCAGCTTTTTGTTCCTCACATGCCATAATTTGAGCATGATTTTATAGATGAAATTATTGTTAATATGCGGGGTTGTTCTACTCCTGTAAGTGAACTTGACCCTGATCCTACTTCCTCTGATTATCCAGCGCAAAAATATGTTCCCTCTCATCATCCTCACCATAAAAATCAAAGGAATGGCAATTATTCTTTCAGATATTTGCAGAAGATACGTGAAAGACATAATTATCGACCAGTGTCGACTACTGGGATAGATTGTGGTTGGATTGATGGATGATTGTGGAATCATTTGACCATATGTTTGAGGAATTCATATCATTGTGTATCATCAGTTTTACAATCATTAAACATTCCTCTGATGATTTCCTTGGAAGTGGTCAATTGAGGATCAACCCGACATGACAGTCGACTAGAGTTTCCACTAAGTTCTTAAGAATCACAATTTCATGGGGAGAATCCCTTTTCCATTGATGTCAAAGGGGGAGAGTTGCAAATAGGCGGGATATTTCTCTCTATTCTTGGGATAGTTGTGGATAGAGGGATAATTATTTCTTTGTCTGGTGGACTATGTGTTTCGTTGCATGATTTCCATCAATGACAAAGTGAGATATAGTTGGAATTATTGTGATCCAGATTTAGGAGCAGAATGAATTGATTAACAGAATGAATACAATAAACACATATATATGAATAACAACACAGATATCTAGTGAACAATGTCTTCTATTGAATAAATGAAATAGGTTGAAACTGTAAAACTGCATAACTTAAACACTTGCGCGAATGGTGGTATCTATCTCTGGGAAGAGATGCAGCTGCTATGCACATCTATCTAAGAACAATGATTACAATGAGGCTCCAGAGGCATTTTTAATATTACTCATGAATGATAAATCCCTATACATCCAAAAACCTAACCCTAGAAGATGAAACGCCAAAATTTATGTGGGGCCCTATGGGTAAGTTGGTACCTCAACTTCCCAGGGTCATAACTTTTGCATACGACCTCCATTTTAAATGTGTGATAGCCCGTTGGAAATGTATTTTAGAGAAATACACATTACGCCATCAAAATCTGACTACATCTATAGTTTGATTGTGGCAAGCCAAAAAAAAACTCTATTTAGGGCCCCAAAACAGCCCTGGAAGTACACCAAGATGTGTTGACATGAAAACATACAAAATAAGCTAGTTGGATTAGGTGGGAGGCCACCAATATCCACCTGCAAGATGTGTAGGGATTCAGACATCCCCAAAAGTGTAGAACCCACAATTACAAATAAGTACAAAAGAACATGTTGAACTAAAAAATGTCATGAGGAGCTAGTTGGAATAGGTGGGTGGCCACCAATATCCACCTGGATCATTCCTCCCCCATTAGGAATAAATGGTACCCATTGCATTAATTTCCCCCATTAGGTGAGAAAACTTCTGCTGAATTTGGCCCTAGGCGAGCCTCTTTCCTTGGTGTAGGATTTGCCCTCACTTAACAACCTGATAAAGCAGGATCTTTTGTTGGTGAGTGCCCTTAACCTATGTGTCCACTATCTGATCAGTGGATACCTATTCCATGTAATTAGGGTTGAGCTTTGTTGGTTTCAGTTGTTCTACTGTCTCTAAGGTGTCCAATAATGGTGGAAAATATGGTCGAAGGAGGTCCACATTGAACAATGAGTGAAATCCAAGGAAGGGTGGAGTGTTGATCTCAAAAGCATTGCTACCCACAACCTTGGTGATAGTGTAAGTACCATAGCAAAGTGGGAGGAGCTTCTAATGGGATCCTATAAGATGCTCCTTCTGCAAATGTAACCAAACTTTGTCTCCAACCTGAAACTAGTGCGGCACCATGTGTTGATCATGGAGTTTCTTGTACTTAGCATTAGCTTTCTGTAAAATCTCATGGACCTGTTGGTGGATGTGTTGAATCCTCTCAATAAATCTAGTGGCTCTGCTAGTCTCATACTGGACATGGTAATATTTTGTCTATGTGGTTGCAAGAGGTAGTGCAACATCAATGGGACCCAAGGGTTGGAATCCAACCCCAACTGAAATGGGCTATGATCGGTGGAGCTATGGAGAGCCATGTTGTAACTATGTTGAACATGGGGGAGACTGCCATCCCAATGTACACGGATTCTTAGAGTTGTACATGCACAGGATGTGCATAGTCATATGATTGTTAGCCTCTATTTGGCCTTCTGTTTGGGGGTGGAAAGTAATGAATTTAGTGAGCTTGGTGTCCAACAGTAACCAGAGACTCGACCAAAATGTGATGAGGATCCTGATGTCCCAGTTGGAGATGATGGTTTTTGGTATCCCAAAATGGACCCACACTCATTCAAAGAAGATATTGGTAGTATCAGTCGATCTAATATTCTTCTTGCACACTGTGAGGATGGCCATCTTCAAAAACCGATCAACGACCACAAATACACAATCATTTCCTTGCTTGGTGGATGACATGTAATCCATCGAGATGGATTCCCAAGGCTTCTTGGGAGTAGGAAGAGGGGTGTATAAGCCTTTCTTCTTGATGGATGGCTTGGAAATGGCATAGGAAATGCAAGATATGATATACTTGTTGACGTCCTATCAAATTTTTGGCCAATAAAAATGTTTTTGTAGAATGGAAACAGTTTTCTCCACGCCAAAATCTCCTTCCATCTGACTGTAGTGGGCTTCCCAAATCATCTTTTCACACTCGATTTCAGGAACACAGAGATGGCCCAGATGGAATAGAGTCTGTCTTGAATGTGAAAATTGGTGAAATTAGCACATGTACCCAAGAGCTGATAGGTGGTGGAAAAGTATGGATCTTGTTGATAAAGTTGAGGCCACTCAGATGTCTCATGTCCACAGGAATGGAGAAAAATGGTGAGTGTATCCATGGTAGGTCCACTGAGGCAGTCAGCGACACAGTTTGTTCTCTTTGTATTATACTTGATGTTGAGATAGAACTGCTGCAAGTAGGTGGACCACTTTTTATCGCGGTCGTTCTATAATTTCCCCTATGTCTATATGAACTATAGAGGATTGTGATAAGTGTGGATGATCGTCTCCTTTCCCAAAAAGTAATTTTTCCATTGACGACAAGCTTGTACAATGAAACACATTTCCTTATCATAGGTGGGGTATTTCTTAACAATATTTGAGAGTGTCTCACTATGGTATGCCAACGGATGACCGTGTAGAGTGAGAACTACGCCTACGGCATAGTTAGATGCATCAGTATCAATCTCGAACGGTTGTTGCAGATTGGGAAAGGAGAGTACTGGAACTTACCACAAGAAATGCTTCAGATCATCAAATTCTCATTGTTATTCCCTCCCCCACATGAAATTTTACCTTCCACCACCCTTGGTCACTTGGCTAAGGGCCCATGCAATATGGGAGAATCCCAACAAGAACCATCAGTAGAATTTGGCTAGTCCCAAGAAGCTCTGAAGCTCAGTTAGTGTGGTCAAGTTTGTCCAGTCATCGATGACTTGGATCTTAGCTAGATCATCATGTACCCCATGCTCATCAACAATGTATCCCAATTATTGGACCCTATTCATGACAACGGAGCATTTTTCCAAGTTGGCATATAGCTTGTGCTACCATAGAGTGATCAAAACCTATTGAATATGTCGCATGTGCTCCTCCCAAGTTCTACTAAAAATGAGAAAGTCATCCAAATATACCACCACAAAAGAGTTGGTGAAGGGTATCAATACATCATCCATCAACCTCATGAAAGTGGTTGGTTCATTTGTTAAGGTAAAGGGCATGACTATCTATTCGAAGAGACCTTCTTTAGATTCTAAAGTTCTCTTCCATACATTAGTTGGTTAGATGGGAACCTGGTGGTAGCCAGACTTTAGGTAAATCTTGTTGAAGAACTTTTCCCCCTTGAGTTGGTCAAGAAGGTCATAAATCCTAGGAATTGGGTACCAATTCCTGACTGTGATTTTCTTTAATTCTTTGTAATCAATGCAGATTTTCCAAGTCTCGTCCTTCTTCTGCACCAGTACAATCGGGCTTCTACAAGGGGAGGATTTGGCTCTAATATGCCCCTTTTGAAGAAGCTCTTGGATATAACACTTGATTTCATCATTTTCCATCAATGAGTGACGATAGACTGGTCCATTAGGCAGAGGTGAACCGAGGGTTAGATCAATTGGATGCTTGACTTGGAAGTGCATCAGTACCCCAGTGGGTGTTGAGAAGATGTCTCTGTACTTTTCCACAATGTTGTCCACTTGATTCTGATGCAAAGAAAGGCTCTGTGTATAGTCCACGAATGTGGCGACAACCTTATAATTACTGTGATCACGGATCACAAAAAAGATGAAATTCCTGGTCTGTGAAATGACCTTATTTCATTGCTTAGCAGAGATTAAAGAAATAGAGGTAGGCGACGCTACCTCTGGTATCCTATACAATTATCTACCTAAAGTAATAATAACATTGTGGGGTCTAGAATCGTACATAGCATGAAGCTTCCAGAAATATGGTTGTCCTAAAAGAACATCACAAACTTCAAGGGGATAAATATCACACAATACCTCATCTTTGAAAGGCTTGATTTCATATGATAGACGACATTGTTGGCTGACACAGAGATCTCTTCCTTGGTGAAGTCAGTCGATGGTGTAGCATTGCAGGTGCGGTGTCATCAGAAGGTCTAATCGCTTGATGACCTCTACTGATATCAGGTTCTTCTGACTCTCACTATCAACAATGAAATGAAGTGGATCCCCCTTTACCTGCATCTATGAGTGAAAGAGGCATTCCCCTTCCTCTAGTTCTCCTGGTTCGCTTGGATAGACTTTGGTGATAGAGACAATGGAACTAGGCTTAGCATCGATAATTCACTTCCCTCCTTCTGGATTTTATTTGGACTCAGAATCGGCCTTGGACTCGAAAACCTTCAGCTCGGCCACGAGTGACTGCTTGGAGCGGTATACTTCAGTGTTGTGCCAAGGGATTTTACGGTATTCACACCATTTTATCTTGTCCTTATTCATCTTTTCATTGCCCTTCTTGTGTTGCGACTTGGACTGGTTTTCCTAAGAGTGGCCATATTTGCTTTATCCCTTGCTATGTGGGTTGGGACCGCTTTTTCCATGCTTTGGTTGTGAGGAGTTTGCAGATCCAAACTCTCTCTTCTTCTACTTAAATTTCTGCTCGATCTTGAAAACATATCTATTAAGAACCAAATATCAATATAACATAGAAAAACATCAAAATAAGTACTCAAATCCTTGAAAAAGAGAGAATTTCAAATAATAATCCTCTTCGAGGGGGCAACCTCCTTATACCCCACATAAATGTCCAAAAATAAGATGATTCCAAATGAAAATGTCTCCTTGGTATATATAGGAGACTAGGAGGTACAATTACAACTAATGGACTCAAGCCGACATAAATAAAATAAAATTACTAATGTAATATGCCCCAATTAAGGGGTAATGAGCCACTATTTAGGGCTTAACATGCCCCTCCACTTGAGACAAGTGTTGTCTGCAATGCTTGAGTAAATCTGGATGATTCTGTATAAAAGACTCATCTTCCCAAGTGGAATCTTCAACTGGTAGTTTCCTCCATTTAATGAGATACTCTGAAATGGATCTATTCCTCAGCTGGTGAATTCTTGTGTCAGTGATGGCTTCAGGCTCCAATATTATTTTTCCTTCCTTGTTAAGTTCTAGAAATATAGATTGAACTGGGATATTGTCACCTATAACCTTATTTAAGCATGAAACATGGAAAAATGGGTGTACTTGTGAAGATGCAAGAAACTCCAATTTGTATGACATAGTACCAATCTTTTGCAACACCTTATAAGGGCCATAATACTTTGGTGATAATTTATTATCCTTCTTGGCTTGCTTGAGGGACATCTGTTTGTATGGTTGTAGTCTTAAAAACACTCAATCCCCTACTTCAAAACTTATTTCACTACTATTGGGCCCGAGATATGATCAATTTTATGACAATTATTAGACACTTTTTCCAAATGTACATATGTGTTTTTCATGTTTTGGAGAAGCTTTTTGTAGAATTTTCTGCTAAAACAGTATGATCTACACCAAGTATGTATGATTCATGTTTAATGTTGATATTGAGTATAATACATTGCATTTTTTTGCTTCCAAGGATCTAATTCACATTTTTTGGTGTTACAGGGAAAAAACACATCACGATTCTGCTTCCGGAACTCAGTCCGACACTCCTTCCAGTACTCGTTCTGGTACCCAGTCTGGCACTGCGTCCAGCACCATGTCCTACACAAAAACGGAGGGCGACTTGGCGGTTATGGTATTGGTGCCCAGTGATGGGCGAATCAAGAACATGGGTTTTTCTCGTGCTTTCCCCCTCTAGCTATTGAACTCTTGATAACTGAGTTTAAGTTGTTAAGCAGGGTGATTATTGGCTCACTCTATTTCGGCAGTTAGGGCACCATTAATGTAATTTGCCGAATTTAGAAGTGGTTAGAACCTCCCGTGCTCAACCACTTGGTCTGTAAATATTATAAATACCATCGTGGTGGTTAGATAGGAGTTAAGCAGTAGAAGAACCAATGTGATAGGGACAAACACGATTTTACTTTGTTTTTCCATTTTTCATTGCCAGAATTTTATAAAACTGTGTTTTTGAGTTTTTATGATGAAATTGACTTGTTGAGTTCGTGGTTTGCTTTTAGGAAGTGACCACGACTTGCTGGGGGGGCCAACAGTAGTATGGTAACTGTTCTTTAGGTTATTTATGCATTTTATAGCTTAGATGTCTCTGTTTATTTCATGTACATGCATTATTATTTTGTTAATTACTTTGTTGTTGTAGTTTAATCATTTTAACTCTCTTTTGCAGGTTAGTATGAAGGATTGTGTTAGCATGCGTTGATCTTGTAGTTAGGAACGAATTTGCAAATTCATAGACTAACCCTGTGTGCAATTAGATGTTAGATTGTGTTTTATTCGTGCTTTTAGAATTAAATTTAAAACAGAGTTTTATTGCATATCTTATTTAACAAGGATTTGATGGATGGATAGGATTAGTTTCAATTTTTAGTTATAGATTGCTTATTCCATTTTTATGTAGAATTGGCTTAACTAGTTGTTGGTTAATGTATTTTTTAATTTACTTTTTATATGTCATGTTTTAATTTCTGTTTTTAAGCATTTCCTTATTGCATTTTGAAATGTTAAGATAGATATAGCATAGTTTCACTTTATGTATTTTCTTTCCTAGAATTAGATTGCAATTACAATTCTTAATTAATGATTGAGTTTAAGTATGGATTTTGCTTACATAGTGTAGAAGTACAATTATGTTCTTGTTATATTGTTGATGGTTAATAAATGAATATGCTGGGTAATTGACGATTGCTTCTGTAATGGCTAAATTCTCATTGGATTGTTTAATCCACACCTTTCATTTTGCTATTGAAATCAGTATTGAGCTTATACCGCTTGAGTTATCTTTTGTTGTCAAGTGCCATCGAGATATCATAAGACACTGAAGACATTCACAAAACCACCAACACTATATTTAATTTTTCATAGGTTAAAGATAGTTTCTTGCTTTCGTACATCAGAAGATAGTTTTATTATTGTTGTAGGATAGATAGTCTTCTGCTTTGATAGGTTAAAGAGTAGATTGCTTATCATAGATTAAAGGTTAGTTTTTATTCCTTCTTTCTTTCAATTAAATAGATTTCCTTTTATGAATTAGAAATAGTTTTGAAGTTTGAATTACGAATCTAGTTCACTTGCCTCTTAGGTTAGATAGTTGTTCAATGAGAAGTCTTAATTTAATTGAAGTAGAAGTTATCTTAGGGTAGTTAGTTGTTCATTTACTTTAGTAGGTTACTTTATTGTTTTTCCATTCTTGCTTTGATAGTATAGTTTCTTGTTTATTTACTTTCTTTCATAGGGTAGTTGCTCATTGAATATAGGTAGGCAAGTTAAAGTAGTTTGTTTCTTCCATTTGCTTATTGTTATGCTTAAAGTAGTTTGCTTTTGCCATTTGCTTATTTTTATGCTTAAAGTAGTTTGCTTTTGCTTATTGCTTATTATTTGAACTAGTTTTCTTCAAGCATGGTTTTCACTTGTTTTTTTAGAACTATCCATTGATCCTTGGTCCAAAAGTACTTAGGTTACATAGTTTCAAGTTGTTTAATAGGGTTTGCTCATTAGATAGTTGTTATTGGATAAATTCGTAAGTGCAGACACAAACCGATATCCCTAGATCCACCTAGATCTAGAACAAAGCAAGACAAAACATGACTCTTTCCCTAGATTCTAACCATTGAATTAAATAGGAGGCAAGAACATAGAACATACCTTATTATCGCTTCCTTTGGTCTTTGTTGCTCCCGCTTCGCTCCCATTCTCTCGTACAGTCAAGACCAAAACAATAAAAACCAACTGAAGTGAAGAAAGCACAATCTATTCAACAGTCAATCTATATATATGATCAAGGAGTTATACAATAAAGTGGAAATAGCTTTATGGGAAAGGTACATATTACTATATCATATTGATGGAAAGTAAAGATTACAACCTGAGCCTTGATGTTGCAAACTTCCTTTCGATGGCCCTTGGCTCCGACACACACACATGCTCACTTGCATGAAGAAGATCAACTCCTTTGGATGAACTTCCTGGAGTCTCTAAGCTGTTGTAGCATCAATTCCTCACACAATTCTTTCACCAATTCTCCAATGAATCTTGCTTAACCTTTTCCATGAGAATTCCCTTAATATATAGGAGAGAATGAATTAGTTACTTGGATAAGAATGATCTCAAAATATCAGGGAATCCAATAATAGGATAACCATTCGAATGCCATCTCATCCTTCTAGAAGATTCCCTTCTAGAAGCATCGAGAATTCATCTTCTTCCTTGCTTTAGAAAGAGTTCGCACCCTAGCAGTTCAACACAGTGAGAACTTCTCACTCCCTGGCTTAAGGCAACCTGTGAGAATCACGCATTCTTGCAGGAAAATATACTAGCAGCCTGCGAACAATCTTCAAAAATGAGTTTTCTGGAAGAGATGAAAATAACTTTTTCTCAGGAGAAAGTTCTTATGAAGAGCTTGAGTACACCATCATCAATACATCATCATGATGACCAAAATCATGGGTAACAGAATGCCCCCCAAAGTATGAGGTTGGAACCAGTGACAGCCGATAGACTTTGTAAGTTGCATGTCTGTGTCGGGAACCAAGAGCACACCTAATCTGAAACCTGCGAACAACCAAGCATCTGTAAACTATCATATATATCAATTTTGAGGTAGGAATTCCCATACTCAGATCATAGACTGATGACATTATAGGTGTGGGTCATGGCCACCAATCATAAACTGTGGATCCATGTTGTCAAAATATAGCATAGCCACCGGAATACACTGTGGATTTATGCGAAAAATTTCAAATTGAGACGACATAGCCACGAAACATACACAGTGGATCTATGTGTCACAAATTATACATACTCCATCGCAACCTGGATCACAAAAATGATATCCAGGGTCTTCAATCTCATCGCCTAAAGTACAAATCTAACCATGTGATTACATGTGTTGAAGTCGAACATGGTAGAAACCACTTGATTACTGGTCATTGATGAAATCGTTAACAAGTGCGAGGGAAATCACCATTGATGCCAATGACTCTCAAGGTACTATAGTACAATCCGTCGAGTGTGAATAAATGAGTTGATGTCGAACATCCGATGGAATCTTTCGAGCAGGGGTCAATGATGTAAACCCACTGTCGAAAGTGAGGAAACCTGCCATTGAGGCATGCAAGCTCCAAGGTACCAAATAATTTCTAAGTCTTGATTCTAAATAATGAGCCGAATTCGATGGAACAAAACTCATCACAGGAGGGCCTTGATGTATCCCCCATCAATGAAACGAAATGAGTAACAGATTTTGAAGGTGAAACAGAGTATGACATGAATTGGACTGGACACAAGGAAGGCCAACACGGAGAGAATGGATAATTGTAGATGAATGACTCAATATAGGTTTCAGATGGACTTCTCTTGAACATATGAATGACACAACCAATGATTTGGTAGCATTGACTCAAAGATGACCTAGGGAATGACCTTGTAGTAAATCGAATGAGAGACAAATGGATTTCCCAAACCGGATTCAAATGATGAATAGAAGGTGTCATGTTCAAGAGCGACACTTACTGCCAATCAATAAGAAGATGAAACATATCCCTTTCCCAAATTTTCCCCCACCATTTCTAGCGAGTACCTCTTTATTTTTACGCAAGCTTGAGGAGGATAACATATGCTTGTTGATGTAAGCTCATCCTTCGGACAAGTCCCTCGGAGTATATTTAACGAACCCTAAGAAGGAGTGGTTCGGTCCCATCATGGGTCTGTTAATGTTTGTTTAACGAGTCTAGAGATAGAAAACTCGAAGGTTTTTCAAGATTATAGAGTTTGGAAAAACACTTAAAAGAGAACTCTCTCAGTTCCTTTTTTGTAAAATAGTCTAGACGAGACCGAAAAAGAGATAAATTATCGCTCACCAGATGCTTATTTCAAATAATTTATCGAGCGTGAAAATAGCAAGGTCACTCAGTGATCTTTTCATGTTTAGAGAGTCTGAAAAGAGCTTAAAGAGGACTCTAGGGGGGTTCCTTTTTTGTATAACCTTGTTGAGCCCGAAAAAGTGATAAAAGTATGCTCGATTACGTTCTCATGTATTTACAAGCACAAGAATGGAAAAAAATGACGCTCGAGGTTTTATGTAAAAACCATAAAAAATAATTAAAAACACACGATAACAAAGAAAAACATGTTTGTATCCCTATATTTGATCGTCAAATTCATCACACCTGCAAGAGTTTACACTCAACATAACATTAGGGATTAGGTTTTAATTGATAAATAATCATAAAAAACCAAAATGATATAGTAAAAGTAAATAAAAGAAGCAAAAACTATTTTTACCACACCATTTTTACATTTCCACTATTGAGCTAAAAAAAACCCTCTTTTACCCTCCAAGTTCGGCGTTAGATTGTGGGAGCTATGAGAGACCATTCAGTGAGCCATCTGCGACAGTTAGGTAAGCTCTTCGTCCTTAACAGTTTCATGTTTTAATTTTGTAATTTCATGGGTTAAATTTGTAGTTTTAAGTTGTTTTTCAAAGCCCTACATGTGCGCTGCCATTCTCGCAGGAAGGCTATATGGGGCCTGCGAGAATGAGGCGTTCTCACAGGTAAGCCTAAGGCCACCTGCGAGGTTCTCACACTGTGCACACAGGGCACCTGCGAGAACTGCAAAGCCCAAAAAAAATTTAAATTTTTAGCCAATAAAAAAGTTTCAAATCATGAAAGAAGTTATTAATCCTCTTATTGTGTTCCTTATGCAGATAATTAGCCATCAACATGGTGCTAGAGTGGAGTGAAAGGGAACATAAAGAGGATAATGCAATGGCCGAAAATCATCCACCTACCATAGTTTCTTTGAGAGATTGTGGGCTCTTGAAATACTTTCGCATCTCAGGCATGAGGGCCCAAATCAGACTATTAGAGTACCTGGTGCGTATGTGGGACCCTGATCAGCAGGTGTTTCATGTGGGGGCTCACACATTGTCCTTAGACATTGAGGACATTTACTTTTTGACTGGATTGTCCAGGTGCGGGTACTATGTTAGCCTGACCGGTAGTAGAGGTGGTGGGCTAAAGATGAGTGAGTACTGCAATTTACACTGCGTACCCGAGGCTGAGAGAAATAAAGGAAAAGTGGCTATCTAGGGGGTACGAGACTTGACCCTCCGTACTATGCTTTTCACTATAGCTCGGATGGCTAGGAGTTTCGCTCCTCATATAGAATTACAGAGTTACTTCCAATATGCTATTGAGTGTACTGAGCCTCAAGTGTTCAACTGGGCAGATGTTTTTCTTCGCAGTATCAAAAAGCAATTGACCAAATGTAGGCGAGGTGACCTGAAGCAATTCGGGTATGGATCTTTGTTGGTGTCTTTCTTCCTTAAGAGGGTTCCCATACTGAGACTGCAGGTTGAGCGGAATATACCGGGTCCTAGGGATCCGAAGATGCTGAGATGGTGTCGGCTCATGGCCCGACACGTAGCAGGACCAATCATCAAGTACGATGATATTTTCTTTGACTGGATTCAAACCTAGATGTTGAGGTTTGATGACTACACTTATGTTGGGTTGGATTTCTGAGGAGATCCAAACTTAGCATTGCCAAAGGATACTCAGTGGGGTGAGCTTGGTAAGAAGTACATGCATTTTCTCTTTTTAAATGTTTTTGAATTTTTTATCATATTCAAATGTTTTTGTTTTATATTTTCGTCCAAAGACTAATACAAAATCGTTTGTTGATAACACAGATGTTGTATCTTACAGATTTCCCAGCACTTCTCCCATCCAGCGGGGAGGAGAGGTAGTGGCAACACCACAGTATGTTGAGGATTATCAAATAGTGGAACAGAATCTAGAGGGCCTAACTGCAGACATTCCAGACATGACTCTGGAAGAGGTTCCATAACGCGATCAGCGTCATACTGTAGGGGTATCAGCATCTATGAGTCGACTGCTCCATAGCGTTTCTAGGACATTCGTGTGTTACCATGAACGTCATCCATGACGTCACATTTGTAGAAGCCATAAGCTTCAATTTTTGATATTTTGGTCTTCGGACAAACCTTTTGTAAAAATCTTTTGATCGTTATATATATAGATGGCTTCTATTGGGTTACTTTATATTGTGTGAATTTCGATGTGTTTGATTTATAAATGATTCAAATGTCTATCCAATACATAATTAGCCAATGCATCTGTTAATGTATTTAGACATCTAGGAATATATTGATATTCAATGTGATCAAAATAACGTTCCAAGAGGAAAATTCGCAAATACACCCGTAACAAAGTAGGACCTCGAATAGAGTATATATTACTTAACTGTAGTACTACAAGTTGCGAGTCAAGTCGCACAACCAAATGATGAATTCCGAGAGAGATAACATCAACCAATAATTCAATAATGGCGCTATACTCTGCAATGTTTTTGGTCACACAGCCGAGGCACACACCTCGTAAAGATATAAGTTCATTTTTTGGGTCATAGATTGCCCACGCAGTGGAAGCAAGGTTCCAAGTACTACGGCTCACCATCATCGAAGCCAATATAGGGTAGCGAAGACTCCGACATCTGGAAATCAAACACAACGTATAATAAGGGAAAAGACCAGATAACGACAAAAGAAAACTATAGTAACACAAAAAAAGTATGATACATTAAAATACAAGTACTTGTGCACAGATTATTTATGCATAGTACTTCTTCAAGTACAACCCATTCCTGGGTTCACTCAAAGGGATACCATCGTAATCTACCTGCTCATATGCTCCTTTTCCCAAAACTCGGTGAACAATATAAGGACCTCGCCACATGGGTTCGAATTTCCCATGTCCTAACACATCTCTATCATGTTCATAGAGAAGAACAAGATCACCTTCGGAGAAAACGCAAGGTTTGACATGCTTGTCATATTGGGCCTTGACACTTTTTTTCTGGGCTTCTATTACTAGAGTGGCATCACGTCGAGTTTCGTCTAATCACATTAGATACAATAGACGTTCTTCTTCAGCAGAAGTGTTGGGTAGGAGTTTGACAACTAGCTTCAGGGAGGGTATCTCGCATTCTATAGGAAGAATGGCTTCCACACCATAGACTAACCGAAAAGGCGTAAACCCAGTAGCGGATTTGACAGATGTCCGGTACACCCACAATGTGGAAAACAACATTGTGTGCCAACTTGTTTTATGAATCCCTATCATTCATCAAAGCATAGTAATAAGAACTTTGTTGATTGCTTCGACCTGGCCATTGGCTTGTGGATAATAGGGCGTTGAGTTATCATGATGAAGACCCAACTTCTTAGTAAGTTCAAATATCATAAATTTCCTAAAGTGGCTACCGTGATTAGTGACGATAGCTTGGGGCACACCAAAACGAGCTATGACGTGATTAAAAAGAAACAACGCTGCGGTCTTTCCAGTATTATCGAATGTCGGCATCGCCTCGGCCCATTTTGTAAAGTAATCAATAGCTACAATGATGTAACCATGCCCCCTAGCCAAGTGAGGGTGACATGTCATGAAATCGATGCCCCATTTCGCAAAAGGACCAACTAAGACCACACGGTGAAGAGGAGCAGGATGTAACTGAATTTTCTGATTGTAGGTCTGGCAGGCATGGCATTTCTGAACAGCAGTAATGCAGTCGTTAAACAAAGAAGGCCAAAAATACCTTGTGCATAAGATCTTCTGGGTAGTAGCATACCCATACATATGACCACCACATGCTCTGGAATGGCATTCATTCAGAGATTTCTCGGCTTCGTCGAATGTTAAACAACGTCAAAAAACAGAGTCAATTCCCCGATGGTAAAGAGTATCCCCGAGGATAATGTATTGACGAGCTTGATAGCATATACGACGTCGTTTAGTACTAGACAAAGCAGGCCGGAAAGTCTGGGTTTGGAGATATATAATGATATCCCCATACCAAATATCATCAGTGCTAATAAGGAAAAGAGATTCATCGAGTAATGAATCTACTGCTACATTTTCTGTTGCAGAATGAGGAAAATCACATATCAACTCAGCAAAAACTAATGACTTCTTGGACTTGGCGCAGTCGAATTCCAAGTCAAAATCCTGGAGTATCACAATCCATTTGGAGTATTTTCCCCCTAGCAATTGACGTGTCAAAATATGTTGCATAGGGTTGCAATGAGAAATCACTGTAGTCTTTCGTGAGAGGATATAGTGTCAAAAGCATTGGATGGCTTGAACGGCAGCCAAGGCCAGCTTTTCAACATGTTGATACTTGATTTCAGTTGGTGTGAGACTTCGACTCAAGTAGTAAACAACATGTTCGTCATGCGCATCATTCTCTTGGACGAGAACCATGCCAATAGTGTACTCCAAGTCAGCAAGATAAAGGAAATAATCGCGACTATAATCGGGAGGAAAGATAAGTGGAGCTCGTGTTAGGGACAACTTCAAAGCTTCAAAAGCATTGTTGGCAACGATATCCCAAACGAACTCTGAATCTTTCTTTAGTATCCGCATAAAACCACGAGTGATCTCGGCATAATTAGGGATAAAACGACGAAGAAAGTTTGCTTTCCCCTGCAAACTTTGCAACTGGCGTAGTGTAGATGGAGGAGGGAGATTAAGAATCACCTCAACCTTAATAGGATCCACCCGGATCCCTTGACGCGAAACGATAAAACCTAGAAGATGGTCGGATTCCACGCAAAAAATGCATTTATGAGGATTTAAACGTATACAATAGAACCGACAGCGAATGAAAATGGCTTGGAGGTGGGTAGGGTGATCAACTCTGCGCATAGAATGAGCGGGTAAATCGTCCAAATAGGGTTGAACGATATGCTTAATATCATGAAAAGCATAAGACATAGCACGTTGAAACGTCGCGCCAACGTTCTTAAGACCAAAAGGAAGTTTCCTATAGGCAAAAGTACCCTAAGGAAAAATAAAAGCAATCTTATGTTTATCCTCAGGAGCAATGTTAATTTGATTATAGCCGGAGAAACCATCCATGAAAGAGAAGATTTCACTTCCAGCACAATCATCGACAATCTGATCGACGAAGGGGGTAGGAAAGTTGTCTTTGGGACAAGCTTTGTTAATATCCCTATAATCAACACAAACACGAATACTGCCTCCTTTCTTGTCAATTGGGACAAGATTGGAAACCCATTTTGTAAGAGCCACCGGATAAATAAAGTCGGCTTTCAAAAGTTTTTCAACTTCGAGTTTGATAGCAGTTGTTTTAAGTGGGTGAACTAGACGAAGTCATTGTCGGACAGGTTTAGCTCCAGGGTATGTCTTTATCTCATGTACAACAATTGCAAGGTCGATACCTGGCATCTCTTCGTAGCTCCAAGCGAAGATGTCAGGAAATTCTTTGAATAGAGACGTATAGGTGACTATTTCGTCAGTGGAACACGAAGCACCAATATGGACATTCTCAAAAATCCCAGGTTTAATGGATATGTCAATGGGAATCGTGGGCGAGATATCACTTAAGTTCCCTTCACCAAACACATTGTGTGTAGTCGCGGGAACCATCAATATGACAACAACGGTCGACGTAGTCGAAATCCGTTGGTAGTTCTCAAGAGTATGTTTCTCCAGAAAAAGTATGGAACGATGATGCCCATCATCCCAAGGGGTGTCCTCCATGACGTACATGATCATCTCGTCAGTGGAAAAAATAACACGAAAAGGATCTGGAGACAACTCATCAAGAGAGGGGGTAGAAGGTGTTGCCGATTGAATGGCTTGATAGGAAGATTCAACCGGACTTAACGACATTGCATTGCCAAAACGAAGATGATCTCTAGGGTCAGGGACAATCCAAGGGTCATGTGATGTAGGAAGTTCATGAGGCACGGTGGAGATCATGTTGATAGAAGTAACTAACGGGCGTGGAACATCGGGCGGTGGAATGGGAAAAGTACCCATTAACGAGGAGTCCTTTAAAATCCCTACACCGACATTCTCATAACACGGTGGGGTTTTAGCAATAAACAACACGTTGCCAGTATGGGTATCAGAATTGAAGAAGGCAAGTTGGTCAACAATAACAACATTTCCTTGATGAGGGAAACGTACTACACGGAAAAGTGTTGACACAACGGCATGCATGGAATCGATCCAACTACGGCCAAGTAAAATATTATAATCAAGGGGAGCATCAAAGACTTCCACTTTGACTTGGACCATTTTACCTTCTAACGTGATGGGCAATGAAGGAAGAACACCATAGGGATTAAAACAAGATCCATTGAAAGATTTAAGAGTGTTATGGGATTCATTCAAAGGAGGAGAGCCAATGGCTTTCCAACAAGCAAGAGACATAACACACGTCGATGCACCCTCGTCAATGACAGTTCGGCAAATGTTTTTGTCGGAGACAACCACTTGTATTTGAAATGCCAATTGAGGGGGTAGCCTTGGAATGTGATCTTCCAAGTCAAAGACTATCAAATTCGTATATGTTGGGTGAATTCCACCTATATCTTTCAACAGTGCCTTTTGTTGTGCAGGACAGGACTGAAGGACTTCAAGGGCTGACATCACTAAAGGTGCCTGGGCCAGATCTTCAACAATATTATAGTTCTGGGCCGCACGAGCATGAGGATTGAAAGTCGATTTCCTAACGACACCTTTTGGGGGTGGTCACAGAACTGTATCAAGGCTCGGTTGTTCAAGATGAAGAGGACCGTTAGTAGGTAGAATCGTGGGAGAGGGTTGGACCAACGAAGGAGGTAAATAATCAACCTTCTCCTTAGATGGAGAATAATCTTTGGCTCAAGTAGTGAGTGCAACGTTTTTCTGCTTAGAATCACCAGTTCACATCAAAACATATGATTTCATAGAAGGGGAGGGTTGGTCGTGAATGACCAACTGAGCATGTTGATGAGACAGGAAGGGTTGGGACAAGACTGTCGATGTAGGTGGTTTTGGAGCTCCTTGAAGGAACTTAGTGACCTTGGCACGTCGTGGACAATCCTTCATGTAGTGATCGTCACCACAGATACGGCAAGGGTAGTGGGGTTTGCGTTTATATTGATCTTCAACAGGGGTGGTTTTAGTTTGCTCTACTTGATTATTGTTTTTTCCCTCCTTATTCTTGCCTCTCCCCTTTTTAGATTTGTTTTTACTGGCTGGGGTAGATTGGACAGCATTTACCTCAGAAGTTTTACCGGTGGGAGTGGCAGGAGACGGAGAATTTTGAACATTAGAAGAAGAAGATTTAGGGTTTGTGTTTGAAACAGATTGTGATTGGGCTTGGGTAGTACCAATCACACCGTCAGCTGCATGTGAGGCAGCTGGAGCAGTTGAAGTGCTGGAAGTATTAGGACGAGGTAATTCAGGTAGTAATACGTAAAGTGTTCCCATTTGCGAATAAACGAGATCCAGATATTGAGCACAACTTATAGCCTCCTCCTCCATGACAACGCCACCCATGGCGATGTCCTTACCAATTTCATTCACAAATTATTTTGTAAACCATTCTGCCAATAACTGATCAGGAAGCTCAAATTTAATGAGACGTCGTCTCCTTGCCACTCATGGATATGATCAGATATATGAGTGTCTTTAGTCTATTTGAAGGAAGTCAAAATCTCAGTCTCAGTATCATAACGGATCGGTAACTGGTAATGTGTTAGGAAATCCATAGCTAGGGTGTTGAAATCAGAGAAGAAAGCCCGTGGTAATTCAATATACCACTTTGCAGCAGAACCAGTAAGGGTTCGTTGAAAAAGGCATAAACGAATAGAGGCATCCATCAATGAGTTGGATGAACACCATAGGTGAAAAGTCATAACGTGATTGTTTGGGTCCTCTCCCACTTTTCCGTCGAATTTAGGAATGTCTGATGGAAGCTTGGCTGGAATAACAGGCCATTGGGGAGAGTGACGAATAGGATCATTTAAAATCCTAGACAAATCTAGCAAGTCCAAAGTAGCAAGAAAAGGTAACTATCAATTCACCTGCGGGTACTGGTGGCTTTGGGGTGGAAGTCCTGTTGGCAAACCAGTAGGACCTTAAGCAGTCTACCCATAATGGGAAGACCCAGGCAGATTTGGTGGTGGTTGGAGAGGATAGTAGTTCCAGGGATTGTAACCTTGAGTTTGAGCGGGGACCTGAGTTTGAGCATTCTGACCCTGACCCCAAATAGGATTAGGTATACCTGGATAAGGTTGGCCTGTAGTAGGGACAGGAAACTGCTGCCCCCCAGTCGTTTGAGGAGGATTTTGTATCATCTTATTCCAATAATGGGTCAAAGAAGGAGGTATATTTTGTCCAAAAGGTGGGGTTGGTCCCCCTATCGTAGGTGGAGTTCCAGTCGGAAGTTGTGTACCAATCGAAGGTTGTGTAGTAAGTGGAATGTGTCCTGTAAGAGGAAGTTGAATCATACCACCTTTTCCACCAACAGGAATCTGCAAGTTTGGTGTAATAGACAGGATAGTGCCACTAGGATTAGGATTGCCAGTGGAATATTAGAAAGGTCTTCAAGAAGGAAATTGAGGGAGTGTCGGAATAAAACCAGGAATAGGGTGCTCAGGGAAAGAAGGACCACCTGGAGAACCATATGGGGTTTGGAGAGGTGTTGGAATAGAAGCATTCAACAAAGCATTCAACGCATGGTATCTGGGTAGTAGTGTCGGAGTGACATTGGGCGTTCGTTGTGTGTTTATAGGAGCAAGATCAGCTGCAATGAACCCGGTTGTGACACTCGTAGTATTCTTGAGATGGGCCATCTCGGCAGGGACAGTAAAGTGATAAGTGGTATTCAATGGTACAGTCTTTGTCTCATAAAACACCGGAGGGTTGATTTTGGAGACCACAGGTGAACCAGGACCAAAAAGGGTCCTTCGGAAATCACCTGCAGACCAAAAAGGATCTTGGCCTTCTACACCGGGAAAAGGCCCAACGGGTGATCCAGAAGATGTAACAACTAGTTCTCTGGAAGAATTCAGACGCATAAATGATCGCTCAGAACCATGGTGAAGTCGAAATTATTCTCGAGTATTGGTAATTCGGAAAGGTTCTAGAGAGTTAGTTGATTCCACTTGTGGTGTGGTGACAACTGTGGCTTCACTTTGCCGAGGAGAGCCTTCAGGTGTACCTATAGGAAAGGGTTGTGAATCATCTATATGCTCTGGAGATAAACCCTGCATTCTATGTGAATGACGTGGGGGAGCTATTGTAAATGAGTAACAAACTTCTCATATAAAATCCTATGGTCAACTTCGATAAACAAACAACACGTGCTAGTAAAAAAAATCTAGGAAACAATCACCAGGCAAACAAGACCTTCTAATTTTGAAGCCACTAGTTGGTGATGAAATTCAACGTCGCAAAAATGAGACGAGAAGGGATGCGGCTAGGGTGGAAAAGTTACGCTGAAAACCTACTTAACAGACTTACACCCTGGTGCAATCTCCCGCACATAATCGTGGGTATACCCTCGAAGGAGCCCGAGTGAGTTTGGTCAACGTCAATTCTAGGTACCGTGAAGACTTTCCCCTCCACAGACACCTTGGGTAAGAACCTAGAAAGATAGGCCACTAAGGTCACCACTAACAACAATAAATCATGGGGGAACAGTCGACAGTCCGATCCACACGCAAGGGCAGGGTATCTAGCCCGCAATCAACTCAAAAGGATTCCACTCATCATTGTGGGTATACCTCCGAGTGATCCCCATAATATGTGCAATCTCTACATTGATATCAACAAAGCAGGGTGAGTAACTTTGCCAATATCAATGTGACCTAGTGTTTGACCCTTGTGTGAGAAGGGATTCCCAAGACAGGATGTTGCAAATGGAATTTAACACTCCCTTACACAAGATGTTATTGTGTGTTTTGTGATTTTTGAGAGTGTATCTCTCTTCCTACTCCAAAGCACTAGCCTAGCTAAATGTTGGTGTAAAAGAGCCCTAGAAAAGAGTTACTAGATAAATTTTATGATTACGCAGTGTTATTAAGGGTTGTTGTTTACTCAAAGGTAACAGAAATGAAACTTATGTTGTATGACTCTGACCCAACAATGCAAGGATGAGAATGAAATATATCACTTTTCGTTCAATGAATTCTATGTATGGGAGAGAGAGAGAAAGTTTTCCAGATCAACCTTGAATGACAATGCAAAATTTCCTTTCAAATGCAAGTGCAAACAATCACTTATCAAATGACAATTCCCTATTATGTCTGTTTCAAATACGTCAACAATCTCAATAATTTGATTTTCAATGTTTTCTAAAATGAAAAGAATTTTTTGAAAGAAAAACTTGTTGTTCACGTTTCAAAAAGGACTCACACTATGACAGCGAGAGTACAGAAAGTCAAAAACCAAATGAACAAGAAAATAACCCAATCAACTCTTTCAATGAAAGCAAAAATAAAGAGCAAACCAATTTAGTCTTTTCAAATGCAAAAGAAAATGATCTTTCAAACCAATAAGCAAATGAGAAAAACCAATCACTCAACTTTCAACCAATCACCGGTTCTTAACTAATGAAACACACTTAGATTCTGAAGTCAGAGAGAATGGTTTTTCCAAGAAAAGCCAAGAAACGAAAGTCAAGACACAAATGACAAGAAAAGCCTTGAAATCGTAAAACTGTTCATGCATGCAAACAAAGACAAGAAATATATCAATCAATGATCCAATAAACTCATAAGAGGCAATCAAATTGATCTGGGCAGTTGAAAATACCAAAACTCAAATCCAAACTTTTGAAAAATGGTGTTCACAGACAGGCAATATTACACAGTGTGAGAATCAATGATTCTAGCAGGTGACCCTTGAGAAGGGTGCGAGACCCTCGCACTGAAACCTAAAGGCAGAGTGCGAACTCTACCAGTTCTCATAGGCTACAATGCAGTGCAGTGCGAGAATGCATGAACCTAATCAAAAATTTGAAAAATGAAGCAAAATTGAAAAATACTTATGGACCCAGAGGGTCTATCAAGATATCCTAAAGACTCAAAGATTGATAGGACAGGAGAAAAGTGAAACCAGAGAAAATGGCCACAGAAAAATATCAAAAGCCACAAAGAAAATGGGATTTCTCCCCAGTGGAGTCGCTAATTTTGTTATTGGATAAATCCGTAAGTGCGGACACAAACCGATCTCCCTAGATCCACCTGGATCTAGAACAAAGCAAGACAGAACATGACTCTTTCCCTAGATTCTAACCATTGAATTAAATAGGAGGCAAGAACATAGAACATACTTTATTATCACTTCCTTTGGTCTTTGTTGCTCCTGCTTCACTCCAGTGCTCTTGTACAGTCAAGACCAAAACAATACAAACCAACCAAAGTGAAGAAAGCACAATATATTCAATAGTCAATCTATATATATGATCATGGAGTTATACAATAAAGTGGAAATAGTTTTATGGGAAAGGGACATATTACTATATCATATTGATGGAAAGTAAAGATTACAACCTAAGCCTTGATGTTGCAAACTTCCTTTTGATGGCCCTTGGATCCGACACACACACTTGCTCACTTGCATGAAGAAGATCAACTCCTTTGGATGAACTTGCTGGAGTCTCTAAGTTGTTGTAGCATCAGTCCTTCACACAATTCTTTCACCAATTCTCCAATGAATATTGCTTAACCTTTTCCATAAGAATTCCCTTAATATATAGGAGAGAATGAATTAGTTACTTGGATAAGAATGATCCCAAAATATCATGGAATCCAGTACTGGGATAACCATTCGAATGCCATCTCATCCTTCTAGAAGATTCCCTTCTAGAAGCATTGAGAATTCATCTTCTTCCTTTCTTTAGAAAGAGTTTGCACCCTAGCAGTTCAACACAGTGCGAACTTCTTGCACCCTAGCTTAAGGTAGCCTGCGATAATCATGCATTCTCGCATGAAAATATACTAGCAACCTGCGAGAATCATGCATTCTCGCAGGCAAATATACTATTAGCCTGTGAACAGTCTTCAAAAATGAGTTTTCTGGAAGAGATGAAAATAACTTTTTCTTAGGAGAAGGTTCTTATGAAGATATTGAGTACACCATCATCAATACATCATCATGATGACCAAAATCATGGGTAACAATATTTGCGTGAGTAGATTAGTCTTAGATAAATACCTCCCTAGTTAGACTATACTACTACCATCCCTTCTACCTTTGGCATATATTTTTCTATAACTCTAAGTTTACTTACCCCGGGTTGACAATTTAATTGAGGGTTTTTAGTGTGTTTTTAGTGCATATAGAACACCCATCATTTTTGGTGTCGTTGTTTCAGGACAAATCCGTGAGTGCAGACACAAACCGATCTCCCTAGATCCACCTGGATCTAGAACAAAACAGGACAGAATAATACACTTTCCCTAGATCTAACCTATTGAATGAACTAAAAGGTAAGGATTATGGACATACCTTATGAACACTTTCCTTAAGTCTCTGTCATCCCAAGCTTTGCTCCAATGCTCTTGCCCCGTTTAGATCGCAAGAGTACAAACCAATCGGAGTAAAGGCAGATTAATATATTCAATAGCTAGTCTATACATATGATCAAGGAATTATGTAATAAAGTGATATCATCTTTATGGGAAAGGGACATATTACTATATTGAATTAATTGAAAGTGAAACTTACAACCTGAGCCTTGATGTCGTAGGTCTCCTTTTGATGGCTCCTAGCTCTGACACACACACTTGCTCATGCATGAAGAAAATCAACCACTTTTGATGACCTTGTTGTTGTCTCTAGTTGTTGTAGCTTCAGTCCTCCATACAGTCTTGCACTAATTCTCCAATCAATCCCTTGCTATTTTGCTTCTTTCTTCTTAACCTTTTCCATTAGCAATCTCCTCAATATATAGGAGAAGATAGATTAGTTACTTGGATAGGAAATGATCCCAAGATATCAGGAAAACCAGTACTTAGATAACCATTCGCTAGCCAACTCATTCTTCTCGAAGATTCCCTTATAGAAGGCTCGATAATTTCATCTTTTTCCTCTTTAATAAGATGTTTGCACCCTAGCAGTTAGGTACAGTGCAAACCCCTCGCACTCCAGCTTAATGCAGCCTGCGAGAATTAGGCATTCTCGCAGGCAAGTATATAGGTAGCCTGCGAACTTCTTTGAAAATATGATTTTTGGAAGCAGACAAGTGTAACTTTTCTTAGGAAAGTGTCCTTAGTGAAGAGCTTGATTTTCCATCATCATAACATTATCATAACACCATCACGATGACCAAAATTGTGGATAACAGTCGTTGTCAGGGAGTTGTCTCAAGGTAAGAAGTAGTTAGGAAATAGATCATTCCTAGACCTTAGCATTAGATTGGTAGTGGGGGAGCTTTAAGACGAGAGGTAAGAACCTGGGCATCTGCTATTGCAAGCTCCCCCAAACCCAATGGTAGTTTTTCTTTTTGTTTTTGTTTTCTTTCATTAATAGACCTAGAGATCCAAAAGGTAGATACATTAAATCTAAATCAGACCTTTCAACCAAGGTTCCTTCAAATATTTTTGGGGGAAGGGACGTTCCACTTATAAAATCCACAAACCGATACCAAAAAATAGGAGCTAGCTCAACTCAAAGAGCTAAGGTAGTCTCTGAAGAGACTAACACAGGGAGCACTATAGAAGTGGAAATGGAAGCATCAATCATATTGGGACAGGAGGTAAGACCACTCGAGCCTTCCACGGAACCAAACAATACAACCCTATCTTTATCACCACCACTAGAAGATCCTAATTTTGAAGACATCATAGACCCTAAACAAGTGAATATTTTGTTTGGTAGTTCAGCCAGTGTAATTATCTCTCAAGCTGACACAGAAACCTTGGCACCAATAGTCTCAACCGGCTCGAGTAGAGTCCCAGACATCCATTCAGTAGGAATACCTTTCCATCAAAGGGAAACCTTGTTCTCTTCAAAGATAAAACCACCTAGGTACTCTCTTTTTGGAAACCAAGCCAATATGGATGATCAGGATGACCATAACAATGTAAGACATGGGGAGGAAGAAGAAACTAGAAACCAAACCAAAACTACCTTCGGGTTTCCAATTTTAGACACCACTCCAAATGTCAACTTGAAGAATATTCCTCTCTCAACACTACATACCTTTTATGGTAAAAATAGTGAATATATATACACCTTCCTATTTGAATTTGACATCTTGTGTAGGAGCTAAAACTACGTACAAGATGCCCAGAAACTAAAACTCTTTCCTGCCACCCTTAAAGACTTTGCATTAAGATGGTTCATGGGGTTGGGAGAATCCAGTATTAGGTCTTGGGAAGCCATGAAAGAAATATTTCTTAAGAAGTACCAAGACTACTGTAAGACCAAAGAGTCTCGTAATGACATCTTTAAAATCCAACAGTTAGAAGATGAGACCTTCGAAGATTATATGGAAGGATTTGGTTATATCTCCCAGAAGTCAAAATACCATGACCTCCCAGAGGATGCAATTAGGGCTCTTTTCCTTAAGGGAATTTTAGAAGAATATCTATAGATGCTTAACCTGATGGAATCAGGTGATATCTCCCATAAACCGTTTCCGAGATATGTGAAATGTGTAAAAATTAGTCAAGGAGTAGAGCCAAAAAAGGAAAGAATGTTCGGGACCCTTACAATAGAAACTTAAAACCAATTAGTTCAGGTGGTATCACAAGAGTAGAGATAGGGAACCTTTTAGAAAAATTCAAGATAGCCATCTTAATCACCATAGGTTCCCAGTTGGACACCCTTAAAATCAAAAAGAAACAGGAGGAGGAAAATGCATCAATGAGCATATATTGCCCAAGATGCAGGAGGAAGCATTCCTCAAGGGAATCCCCATTAGATAACATTTCAGTTTGTGGCTTCTTTACAGAAGACCATTCAATTGATAAATGTCCATCATTTCTCGGTTTATTAGCCATCTATAGGAATGGAGATCCTGGGGAATCTTCTTATGCACCTAGGAGGCCATGGCAGCCTAGGAACCAGCCCACATACCCAGATATACAATCTCAAGTTCCACCCTATTATCAACAACAACAACAGTGGAACTCACCAAGTTGGAAAAACTGGCCTACTCAGTACCAACATCCTTGGATTCAAGGATGGAGAGGAGGACATAACAAAGGAAACCCTCAAGCTCCACCTATCCCTATGTCCAACCATCCTTATCCTCAGTTCCCACCAAACACTCTGCAGCTTCTTCCAGGTTTTGTTCCACCACCTTTACCTCCTATTCCACAAAAAAAACCATTACAATATCGAAATGCAAGCTCCCTGAGACCGACACTATTACCGGAACAACCAATGTTGAATCCCAATAATAAGCCCCCTCAACCTCTTCACAATGTTGAGATGCATGCCTTCTCGACATATGTTATCACTCTTGTTCCATTACAGGAAATTCAACTAAGATCGGGAAAAGTTTTGGAGAGGCAAATACCTGCAGTAGTCATCCAGGAAGAAGAAGAAGAAGAAACCACCAAACAACCTACGGATGACACTAGGTGGGAAAATGTTATTATCCCGAAGAAACAAGAACCCATTCTTCCCCAAAATGAACCTTCACAAATTATGAAGGCCCCTCCTTATCCAGACCGATTGGTAATCGAGAAACCTACCACCCGACCAAAATTTCACATCTTGAATGAATCAAATAATATTTGTGTCAAGATTCCCCTACTTCAATCCATTAAAGACATTCCAATCTACAGTAAGGTAGTCAAAGAATTGTGTATTAAGAAGCCAGGTAGGAAGAAAAAGGACCCTCCTATAGTACATTTGGTAGGAGAATTTTCTAAGTACATATCAGAGAAGCCAAAACTAGAAAAATATGGGAACCCAGAAAACCCTGTAGTGACCATAACCATTAATGAGGTCTCCATTGGAAACACTCTCATAGACCTAGGGGCAGCCATCAATGTTATGACCACTACTACCTTGGAACAATTACAGTTACAACCTCTTCTTCGGCCTACCCCAACCATTTTGGAATTAGCAGATAAGACTAGGGTTATACATGAAAGAATTTTAGATGATATCATGGTTACTTTAGCCTCATGGGAGTACCCAATAGATTTCCTTTTCATTCACTCAAAGGATCCTGTCAGACGCCATCCTGTTATTTTGGGAAGACCTTGGCTAGCCACAGCCAATGCATGTATTGGTTGTAGAGAGGGAGAAATGACCATCTCAAATGGTCTCTCTATCTAGAAGCTCACCACTTACCCTCCAGCTCAACCTATTATGGAGAATATATGGTGGCTTGAATTTCCATATGAGAATAAGGACTGGGAAGAACCCATATTTCCAAGTGACCATGCATGGGCACTTCAGGAGCACACAACAGAAAATGTACCAAACCAGTTTATTTATGCTATCACATGTGTGGATCTTCCATAGTCTTTTCCCCAATTTGAGTACATGTTTTGGGAAGAATTTCAAGAACAATTAGACCCATCCATTTTGTCTTCGACATATTTTATCTTCAAGATAGATGAGTCTACCATGTCTTATACTATGCCCTACGAGATTAGTCTAGGGAAAGTTTTACATATAAACTTTGGCCTAGTTAAAGACCAACAGAAACAGTTAGTAGATATCCTTAAAGAACAATCAGGAGCATTTTCCTGGGAATACACTGACATGAAGGGTATACACCCTTGGCACATGCATCCATCACATATATACCCAGGGAGAAGTAACACATCAGAGAAGGATGAAACCAACACTCAAAGATATAGTCAAGGAGGAGATCCAAAAATTGTTAAATGTCAGATTTGTTTATCCCATGTCTGATAGTAAGTGGGTATCCCCACTTGTAGTGGTTCAAAAGAAAGTGACCAGGAAATGGTGAATTTGTTTTGATTTTCGGGAACTCAACAAAGCCACTCTGAAAGACTACTTTCCTCTCCCTTTCATTGACCAAGTTCTAGATACCTTGTCTGGAAAGAAGTATTTTTCCTTTCTAGATGGGTATAGCAGGTACAATCAAATTCTTATAGCACCTGAGGACCAAGACAAGACTACCTTCACTTGTCCCTGGGGCACCTATGCCTATAGGGTCTTACCATTTGGATTGTGTAATGCTCCTGCCACATTTCAATGAGCGGTATTAGGGATATTTTCCGATCTTATTCATGATTGTGTGGAGGTATACATATGACTTCAAATTCTATGGTAACACTTACCAGGAATCCTTAGACAACTTAGAAAAATTCCTCATTAGATGCCAGGAAATGAACCTATCTCTAACTCATGAAAAATTCAAAATGTTGCTAACTGAAGGAGTGGTTCTAGGACATCATGTTTCATCTGAAGGGATAAAAGTAGATCCTGCAAATATTGAGGTCATCGTCAGACTTCCACCCCCCAAGACTTAGAAAGAGGTGAGAATATTTCTTGGACATGTCAGATATTACCGGTGGTTTAATGAAAATTTTACAAATATTGTTGCACCTATGTTTGGATTACTAATAAAAGATGTTTATTTTGTTTGGACTGAGCAGTGTCAAATTGCCTTTGAAACCCTGAAACCTAAGTTGTCTGTGGCACCAGTTCTTAGAGGGCCCAATTGGACTCTCCCATTTCATATATCCATTGATGCTTCCGACACCACAATAGGAGGGGTATTAGGATAGAAAGAGGACCAGCAGTCCTATGCCATTTATTTTGTAAGCAAGAACTTGTCCCCTGCCGAGTTAAACTACACAGTCACCGAGAAAGAATTATTGGCAATCGCTCATGTTGTTAACAAGTTTCATCATTACATTACCATTTATGAAGTATTTATACATACCGATCATTCTTCCATTAGATTCCTCATGAATAAACCTATAACTAATGGCCAAGTGACTAGGTGGCTCTTGTTATTGCAAGAATTTAATATCACTGTGCTTGAATGACCTGGAAAGGATAATGTAGTAGCTGACTTTCTTTCCTGAATAAAAAATGAGGATGATAATATCCCTGTAGATGATAGTTTCCCAGATGAGAACCTCTTTGCACTTTCTGTCAATACCCCATGGTTTGTAGATATGGAAAACTATCTAGCTACTAGGAAGTTACCATCTCATTTGTCACCTCATGAAAAGAGAAAAATTATTACACAGAGTGTTAATTACTCTTGGGTTGGTCATGATATTTTTCGCACAGGTCCTGATTTGATTATTCGTAGATGTGTCCAAGAGGACGAGGTACCTAAAATACTACGAAGTTGTCATGATGGACCATGTGGTGGCCATTATTCTGACAAACATACAACATATAAGGTGTAACATTCGGGTTACTATTGGCCTAGAATTTTCAAAGACATTGCCAAGTATGTGAGAAGTTGTGATAGTTTCAAAGGATAGGAAGACCTACGTCATCTGAAAAAATTCCTTTGCATGCCCAAGTTATGATAGAATCCTTCGAAAAATGGGCCCTCGACTTTGTAGGACCAATTTCACCCATGTCCCGTAGGAAGAACTATATTTTGGTTTATACGGATTATGTCACCAAATGGGTAGAGGCAAAAGCCCTATTCAAGGGTACAGAGAAGTTTGTTGTCGAATTCATCTATGAAGACATCTTTACCCACTTTGGTGTCCCTCGTGAAATTGTTACCGACCAAGGCACTCAACTTCCAAGCTGATGAGAGAGCTAACAAAGAAATATGGGATTAAACATAGTAAATCTTCTCCATACCACCCGCAAGCCAATGGTCAGGTAGAATCCACAAACAAAGTTCTAGAATCCATATTGACCAAGACTGTTCAATTCCATCACCGGGATTAGGCTGATAGGCTCCCAGAAGCTTTGTGGGCATACCAAACCACCTAGAGGAATACCACTAGGCATACCCCTTATGAGCTAGTGTACGGGAAACAAGTACTTATACCTATAGAATTCCAAGTAAGGACCTTTTGTATTGCCGCAGAATTGGGATTGAACTTAGATGGGGCTCAGAAGCAATGATCCCTACAATTGAATGAGTTGAATGAAATTAGGCAAGATACCATCCAACGGACAATTTTAGTCCAAAACCAGAGGAGCAAGTGACATGATAAGTTTATTAAGAAGAAACACTTCCAACCTAGTGTTTTGGCTCTGTTGTTTGATTCCTGATTCAAAACCTTCAAAGTCAAACTCACCACCCGCTGGTTGGGCCCTTACGAGGTAGACACTATATATGGAAATGGAGCTGTAAAAATTAAAACAATTAACGATGGACAAGTCTCCTTTGTAGTAAATGAACACCGACTTAAATTTTATCATAAGCCCATTTCCAGAGAGGATTTTCTACAGGTCATGTCAACTAACAAGGCATTGGCCTTAGTAGATGGGGAAGTCCCCCCTTTTTCTTGAAATGTTTTTAAGATTTCCTACTGTATATATGTAAATAGTTTTTGAATTTTGTTAATAAGGCAATTCTAGAGATTTCTATAACTATTTATTTCATTGGGAGTACACATTTTCGAGGATCTTTCTTCAAAACATTGTTATACTTGAAGTTTGTGTCTTCTAAAGCATCAAATGAATATTGACATACTGTAATTAGCCATATTTTTGCAAAAATTCTCATTTTTTAAGGCATTCTAAAGAAGTTGCTCTTGAAACTTTTCACCATTGTATAAGGAAGTGATACCATAACTATCAAGCCTAGAGGTCTCTCGTACAATTTTTCCAATAAACCTGAGTAAGTGAGTCAAGTGTCTTTATCAAAAAGTAACAAGGAGGTCTAATTAACAGTTAGTCATGGAAACATCACAATAACTCCAAAAGAAGAAAGTGAGTTGAGCCTAGAGATACCTTTCTGTTCTTTCTCAATGGTACCATCCACTACACACTAAATAGCTTGATTATATCATATCTTTATATAGGCCACGTCCTCTTAAGTACCCCTTACATCGGGACAATTAATAAGAAATATAACAGAAATTCATCCTCTAACATAAATATCATCCCAATTGAAAAAAGAAAGAAAAAGTTGTTTTCAAAGTTGTCCCCCCATCTTCTTGCATAAAGAAATCTTATACTAAAATCTTAAAAGATGGAGGGCCAGTCTCTGAGGGTTTAAGAGGCTAACCCGTCGAGATACTGAACAGGTCTGCTAGCAGCGGTTACCGGCCTGTGGTATGACTAGGTAAACCCGTCGGAGTACTGAACAGGCTTGTTGGCAGCGGGGCATTCTACCTAGCGAGGATGGTAATCTGACAAAAATAAATAATAAATTTAAACTTGTCCTGATGTATGGAATTACTTGCAAACAAAGATGACAAGAATTATGTGTGGTTAAGCTAAGGTTAATGAACTTCATAAACTTTCCATTTAGAAATAACTCTAAGACTATCTTGAAACTCTCTTACCTGCCTCTTCTTATCTATATATAGGATCTCTTATCATATAGGTGGGGCCATCTTCTAACCATCTCATCAGACAAATCTGTGAAATTTATCTTTACACTTGACATACTATAAATCTTCGGCTATTGGGGGTATTGATTGGTTTCCTATACTTTTGATTGTGAGGTGTCACAATACTTAGGTGTGGGGGAGGCGTTCATGAGCTAACAAATGACCGTTGCCTAGAGAAATAAATCTTTGCAATAATTTTTGTATTATTTCCATGATACATGTTATTACATTAATATCCATTTTTGAAGTGCTAAACTCATGTGTGCTATAAATTATTGAACATATACTTAACATACCACTCTTTCTTGGTTTATATTTTCATTTCAAGTTGTACATTGTAGGATTGACAGTACATGTTTTATGCTTTCTATAACCTGTTCATTGTAGGTTTGACTTTATATGTCATATGCAACAGGATTGAGTGAGCATGGTGGAAAAATCAACAACAATGGAGTATTTTGCCTCTCCTCATTAAACCACTGTGATTGTCAAAAACATTTCAAATTTGTAGGTTGTTCGTTACAAGAGGTGAAAATGTATTTGAAACAGAGGTACCATAAGAAGTTTTGTATGAGGTGCCATATGAAATTTTGTATGAGGTACCGAATGAAGTGCCATAGGAATTACACACCAGTAACTGTCCTAGATTCCAGGTAACTAGAAATCAATTACATTCAATTGAATTGGTTGCAAGAAATTAATTGAAGATGCTTTATATGTTCATGATCAAATGTCCAAGTCAAAATACTTGGAAATTGATCTAACTACATGATACAAGTGGATATCGGTGGCCACCCACCTTTTCCAACTGGCTCAAAATAGTTTTCTGGCAATTTTGGCAATTTACTATTTTTAGCAGTTTTTAACTTTTGGGGCCATTTTGAGGGCCCAAATGAAGGTTTTTTGAGATTGAGGTTCTAAATAATATCTGAATGCATGATTTAGCCCGCAAAATTAATATCCTTGGAAATACATTTCCAACGAGCTATCACACGCCTAAAACGGAGATCGTATGCAAAAGTTACGACCCCGGGAAGTTGATGTACTCACTTACCCAAACGGGGCCCACATGACTTTTGGCGCTTCATCTCCTAGGGTTAGGTTTTTGGATTTCTAGGGTTTTTGGCATTCCTATTTATTGTAAAAATTCCTTCAGATCCTCATTGTAACCATATTCTTGTGAATGCGAGTAGCCATCACATCTCTTCTCAAAGATACGTTGTCACCATTCTAGCGAGTCTTTCACTCTGTATTTTTACAGTCTCTGTACATTTCTTTCATTAATAGAAATCGTGTATTACTATATATCTGTTTTTATGGTTTCATATCTGATACATTTATGTTATCTTATTTAATATTTCTGATATCTCTGTGCATTTCTTTATTATATCTCTGCTTGCATTTCATGCCGAAAATAATCTGGATCACTGTGCATCATTACATTGCCCCAAAAATGAGCCTTCGAATTCAAAATTTTCCCACACATGGAAGCTCGTGCACACATGTGTGCAACCTACTCCACCATAGGCACATTCAAATTTAGGTTGGGTACCCTTTATCTCAATTTTCCCTTGCATTTGCTTTGCCCCGCGTTGAGAAATCGTGCCCAGCCTCTGCCATTTATTCCCCTGTTTGAATTACGCTCGGCCCATGCCCAATTCATGCTATCTCTTGGCCCGTTCATGCCCTTGCCTGGTGAATTTCACCTCTGCCACAATTCCTAAGAGGTATGAACCCTCTTCCTATGCGAATCTTTTTTCCATTCCCGAATTTGCACAATGCAGAGAGTTGTTTTTTCACGCATGTTGGGGACCATTTTTGTCTAACTTGCAGGGCCACATTGACGGCCTCTCCATGAAATTTTCCATCGGTTTCGATGGGAAGATAGTGCGTGTAGGTTATATTTCCTTTGAAGTCTCAAAAGAGTCCATTGTTGCAGCTACGAAGCTTCCAAAAATGGGATATAGATGGTTCAAAAACTACTAGTTGTTGCGCTCAAGTTATAACAGGATTTTTAAGCCCGAATTCCAAAACATTTCAAGAGAAAAAGGATATTATAGGGAGTGGGTAAAGGTGGAATTTATCAACCCTCTCATCGTCATCATGAGGTTTATTACATGTGAAGGTAGATACTCCACTTTCAAATCTTGTCATTTTAGATTGCTGGCTCATTTTTAGTTCAATAAACCTTTGAATTTCCCCTTCTATTTTCTAAAAAGATTGGAGAATATGTCCTCGCAAGTGAGGAAGAACATAAACAAACCCCACAACAGTGTCTTTCGCCATGGCTTGATCAAACTCCTTGTTCTAACCGAACTAGAGAAATAGGGGCAAACTTGGGATGCATTTATCTATCAATTTGCAAACCCTCACTCGACAATTATGACCGGAAAAAAGACACTTAGCCTAAGAACTCTCTCTCCATCCAAGCCTCGCTCTCCAAAAACTCCAAACCCCCTTGCACAAACCCTTTCTTTGTCGAAACAATACAAAAATCTTTTTGATATCCCTGCTTCCTCATCGGGTAAAAATACCAAAAGAATCATATTGTTAACTCCCCCATACCTTCAATTTCTCTTGATCCCACACCTAAAAAGATCCAAGGAGTAATTCAACAAGACTTTCTCATCGTTCCCACAAATAGGAGGGGAGCCAATCGATTTGGTAAAGGACCCTTTCAAAAGAGTACCCGGAGCACAAGAAAAAAGCCTTATGCAAAACCCATGCCTACTTCGGATCCTATCCAAGTGTCCTCCGATCTTGAGAGCCCTCACAAGAGACTTAGGGAAGTTTTTGCGGATGGATTAGAGCCACTAAGAAAGAAAAAATCAGAACTTACCTCTCCTTACCAATCCCCCATCACTCCTACTTCACCCATGCCTACTCTAGATCCTAAGATTGATAGATTCTCCACATCCCTCAGAGGATCTAAGCCTTCCTCCAAGATCATTGATTCTACCCCATCCATTGAGAAGCTACAAAAAGAAAATTCTCAACTTCTCCAACAGTTGGAAGAAACGAAGACAATATACACACACCTTCATCATGATAATGCAGTCCTCCAAGCAAAGATTAACTCCCTTCAATGGTTGGTTGATGAGATGACCAAATCCACCGCAGCCTTAGAGCACAATTGAAGCAACACAAGAGGCACAAGGAAAAGTCTTCACAGCAAGAAGGAGAAGCTTCCAAAGTTGATCCTCCTTAGCAAGCCTAATCACGAGGGGTAATTTATTTTTGTTTGCAGTGGGACCTGCAAAATCGTAAGTGTGGGGGTAATGTTGGGCCCGAGATATGATCAATTTTATGACAGTTATTAGACACTTTTTCCGAATGTACATATGTGTTTTTCATGTTTTGGAGAAGCTTTTTGAAGAATTTTGTGCTAAAACGGTATGATCTACACTAGGTATGTATGCTTCATGTTTAATGTTGATATTGAGTATAATTCATCACATTTTTTTCTTCCAAAGATCTAATTCACATTTTTTTGTGTTACAAGGAAAAAACGCATCACGATTCTGCTTCTGACACTCAGTCTGGCACTCCTTCCAGTACTCGTTCTGGTACCTGGTCCGGCACTGCGTCCAGCACCACGTCCTGCACAAAAATGGAGGGTGATTTGGTGGTTATGGTATTGGCGGCCAGTGATGGGCGAATCAGGAACATGGGTTTTTCTCGTGCTTGCCCCCTTTAGCTACGGAACTCTTGACAACTCAGTTTAAATTGTTAAGCAAGGCGATTATTGGCTCGATCTATTTCGGTAGTTAGGGCACCATTAATGTAATTTGCCAAATTTAGAATTGGTTCGACCCTCTTGTCGTTGACCACTTGGTATGTAAATATTATAAATACCACCTTGGTGGTCAGATAGGAGTTAACTAGTAGAAGAACCAGTGTGATAGGGACAAACACGATTTTACTCTGTTCTGCCATTTTTCATTGCCAGAATTTTATAAAACTGTGTTTTTGAGTTTTTATGATGAAATCGACTTGGTGAGTTCGTGGTGTGATTTTAGGAAGTGACCACGACTTGATGGGGGGGCACTAGTAGTTTGGTAACTATTCTTTAGGTTATTTATGCATTTTATAGCTTGGATGTCTCTTTTTATTTCCTCTACATGCATTATTATTTTGTTAATTAATTTGTTGTTGTAGTTTAATCATTTTAACTCTCTTTTGCAGGTTAGTATGAAGGATTGTGTTAGCATGCGTTGATCTTGTAGTTAGGAACGAATTTGCAAATTCATAGACTAACCCCGTGTGCAATTAGATGTTAGATTGTGTTTTATTCATGCTTTTAGAATTAAATTTAAAACAGAGTTTGAAATAGAATAGAACAGAGTTTTATTGCATATCTTCTTTAACAAGGATTTGATGGATGGATAGGATTAGTTTCAGTTTTTAGTTATAGATTGTTTGTTCCATTTTTATGTAGAATTGGCTTAACTAGTTGTTGGTTAATGTATTTGTTAATTTACTTTTTATATGTCATGTTTTAATTTCTGTTTTTAAGCATTTCCTTATTGCATTTTGAAATGTTAAGATAGATATAGCATAGTTTCACTTTATATATTTTCTTTCCTTGAATTAGATTGCAATTACAATTCGTAATTAATGATTGAGTTTAAGTATGGATTTTGCTTACATAGTGTAGAAGTACAATTATGATCTCATTATATTGTTGATGGTTAATAAATGAATATGCAGGGTAATTGATGATTACTTCTGTAATGGCTAAATTCTCATTGGATTGTTTAATCCACACCTTTCATTTTGCTATTGAAATCAGTATTGAGCTTATACCACTTAAGTTATCTTTTGTTGTCAAGTGCCATTGAGATATCATAAGACACAGAAGACATTCACACAACCACCAACACTATATTTGAGTTTTCATAGGTTAAAGATAGTTTCTTGCTTTCGTAGATCAAAAGATAGTTTTATTGTTGTTGTAGGATAGATAGTCTTTTGCTTTGATAGGTTAAAGAGCAGATTGCTTATCATAGATTAAAGTTTAGTTGTTATTCCTTCTTGCTTTCAATTAAATAGATTTCATTTTATGAATTAGAAATAGTTTTGAAGTTTGAATTAAGAATCTAGTTCACTTGTCTCTTAGGTTAGATAGTTGTTCAATGAGAAGTCTTAATTTACTTGCAGTAGAAGTTATCTTAGGGTAGTTAGTTGTTCACTTACTTTAGTAGGTTACTTTCTTGCTTGTCCATTCTTGCTTTGATAGTATAGTTGCTTGTTTATTTACTTGATTTCATAGGGTAGTTGTTCATTGAATATAGGTAGGCAAGTTAAAGTAGTTTTCTTTTGTCATTTTCTTATTGTTATGTTTAAAGTAGTTTGCTTTTTCCATTTGCTTATTGTTATGCTTAAAGTAGTTTTATTTTTCTTATTTCTTATTATTTGAACTAGTTTGCTTCAAGTAGGGTTTTCACTTGTTTTCTTAGAACTATCCATCAATCCTTGGTCCAAAACTACTTAGGTTACATAGTTTCAAGTTGCTTAGTAGGGTTTTCTCATTAGATAGCTTTGCTTGAGTATATTAGCCTTAGATAGCTACCTCCCTAGTTAGACTATACTACTACCAGCCCTTCTACCTTTGGCATATATTTTTCTACAACTCTAAGTTTACTTACCCCCGGTTGACAATTTAATTGAGGGTTTTTTGTGTGTTTTTAGTGCATATAGAACACCCATCAACTACGATGTTGATATGCTTTTTGTTTCATGTGATTTTGTGCCATGGTCAGGTTGTCCTTTAAGATTTGGAGAACTTGTTGTTGATGCTTGATGTGATCTTCCACTTCTTGAACCTTAGATTTTTTTTTTAGAGAAGAAGTGATGGAAGGAGGGTGGTATCCATAGAGTGCCATAAATGGTGTCATTTGTTTTGTAGTATGAAAGGAAGTGTTATACCACCATTCTGCCAAGGGTAACCATTTGAACCATTGTGTTTGTTTATCAAAGACAAAGCAACAAAGGTAGCCTTCCATACATTTGTTCACTATCTCAGTTTGTCCATCAAATTGAGGATGATAGGATGAGCTATGAGCCAATTGAGTACCAAAACAAGAGAATAATTTTGTCCAAAAATGTCCAATGAAGAAGGGATCTATGTCACTTACAATAATCTTTGGGCTGCCATGTAGCTTTTGAACTATCTCCATGAATGCAGTGGCAATTGTACTAGATTTGATAGGATGAAAGAGTGCACAAAAGTGTGCGTACTTGGTGAGTCTATCAACAATCACCATGATGACACTTTTTCCTTCATACTTCGGTAACCCTATTATGAAATCCATGGAAACCTCCTCCCAACGTTGACTTGGGATGGCTAATGGTTGTAAAAGACCCAGGGTCTTCATTGTTTCCACCTTATTTTGTTGGCAAACCAAACAATATTCTGCGACAAACCTTTGAACATCAGTTTTAAGGCCATCCCAAAAAACTTCCTTCTTGATCCTATGGTAGGTTTTCAAAAATCTTGAGTTCCCTCCTACTGGAGAGGTGTGCAATTCCAATAGTTCCTTTTGTTTGATTCAGGAGTTCTTACATAAATATAAGTGATCTTTGTACCATAGTGAATCATTTTTCCATGTAAATGTATCTGATGCACTGGAATCCTGTTGCAATTTTTGAATGAGAGTCCACACTTTTTCATCATTCTTCCATTCATCCCTTGCTTCTAATATCCAATCGGGTTGGATGATCGAGCTAGCACAGAGAAAGGCCTCAACATCTTCATCCTTTCTTGAGAGTGCATCTGCCACAACATTTTGCTTCCCTTTTTTATAGATGATTTCAAAATCATAACCCAATATCTTGGTCACCCATTTTTGTTGTTCTTTTGAAGATAGT
>ML821183.1:43105-74962 GCA_009831015.1 Picea engelmannii
TTTCCCTATGATACCTCTTAACTCAATTTCTTTTCCTTCCAATGAAAATTTCATGAAAAGTTTTTGAAAATTAAAAGCCATTGTTCCTAATGATTGTAACCATTGGATTCCTAGTATGACATTAGCACCACCCATGGATATAGCAATCATTGGACTATTCATTACATATTCCCCCATAGTAAGATTGATCTTATTGCATTTTCCTGAGAAATTGATAGTTCCTCCATCTGCAATCATTACTTGAAGCTCTGGCACTGGATATACAAAGCAATTGAGATCTTTGGCTATTTATAGTGAATAAAATTATGAGTACTACCAGAATCAATTAGGACTATTACCTTTTTATTTTTGATATATCCTTTGATCTTGAGGGTTTGAGGAGTGCTAATTCCAACCAATGCATTACACGATATCTTGGGAGTCAAATCTTCAGAAGAAATCGCGTCCACATTTTCATCTTGAGATGGTTCTTGTTCTTGTTCTTGTTCTTCTTCCTCTTCTCAATCTATGTAGAATAATTTCTTCTCACCACACTTATGTCCCTTACTATACTTGTTGTCACAAATAAAGCATAAACCTTTTGCTTTTATTTCCTCCAATTGTTGAGGTGTCAACCTAGTAGGTTGAGGTGTTTTAGAAGAAGGAACATTATTCTCTTGATAGATGTTAGGAGTGGTCCTTCTAGTAGCCATAGCCATATTTTTACTTTAAACATTCATTGCCACCCTAAATGCATTCTCCAATGATTTGGGTTCCCAAAGATGAACCTCATGTTGAATTTTATCCCTTAAAGTTCCTATGAATACATCAATCAATTGCTCATCTGGAATATATGTTACCTTTATATTCAATCTTTGGAAGCTTTCAATGTGCTCTGTAACTGAACCTTTTTTCTTGAGATTTATCAATTGGCTAAAGAAGGTATTGCTCCTTGTATCTTCATAGTGTGTTATCATTTCTTCCATGAAAATTGTCCAAGTGACGAGTGATTTGCAAGAAAAAAGAAATCGATACCACACAAATTGATTGGGTTCTAAATATAAAGAAGCAATCTATACCTTTTTTGTATGTGGCACATTATGTAGATCAAAGAATTGCTCCATCTGAAGTATTCATGTGATTAGGTCCTTGCCATCAAACTTCCTCATATCGATCTTAGGAAAGTGGTTGGTCTTCAACCCAAAGTTAGAGTTTCTCCATTCTTGATTCATCTTCCTTGTGTCCTCATCATGAATTTCATGGGATACATTTTCACTTTCAGGTGTCCTCTCTATTAGGAAATTTTTCAATCCTTCCATGATCTCCCCTTTTAAACTATCCATCTTAGTATTTATTGCCTCCTACTTAGCTTCTGTTGAATCCATCATCTCTTGTAGTTCATCTTTTGTTATTGTCTTCTTTTGTAAATCATTTATGTCTCTATTCATTTATTCACCTTCATCAAGAGTCCAAGTAGGATTCTTTGGAGGCTTATTTGGTGTAGAAGTTCCCTTTTTTGGTGGCATGTTGGCCAAGTATCACTTTAAACCTTGATTTTGAGATGGTTCTGCTACACAATCTTTCTTTTATTGTATCTCCAAAATTTCGACCCTTCTGGGTATGAAATTTTATTTTTTGTAGTTCTTTGATATTTTTTCTCTACAATGCCACAGGTCTGATCAAAATTGTATGTGCCAAGTGGAATTTATGATAACTTCCCCACAACTTGCTAATTTTTGGTATTTCCAGAAGATCTCACTTGTATAGCGTGCCCCGCACAAAATGATTGATATAAAATTCTAAAAATCATACCATAAATACTAAGTCCTGTCCACTATCCAATGCAACCAATCTCACTCAATTTGGATACTCTAGGAAGAATTTGTGATTTTTTTACCTGGAACACATGCTTGAGACTAGTCAATAGGACTATTCAGATACCCTATCTTCCACAGGGTGTATCTATAAATGTAAGATGACCCAGAAGTTGAAATTTTTACCACATGTACCTTACTAATTTATGTGAATAGAATCCGAATTTAAGGCTCTGAAACGTTACAGAAAAAAATTTATAGTGAAAATTATGAAATGACTCAATTCAGGATGATTCCATAACCCTACCTTGCACAAGCTATATCTCCGAAAGTATAAGGCCTTGGGACCTAAAATTGTAAAGAAACGTACCTTGATCCGTCTACTAAATATCCTTCAATGCGTTCCTTCTGAAACATTGTAGAAAAAAAGTTATAGTGAAAATTCCAACGTGTCTCAGATCTAGCAGCGAAACCTCGAGACCTTGAGCTCTGATACTATATGTTAAGAACCAAATATCAATATAGCATAGAAAAAAATCAGAATAAGTACTCAACTCCTTGAAAAAGAGATAATTTCAGGTAATAAGCCTCTTTGAGGGGACAACCTCCTTATACCCCACATAAATGTCCAAAAATAAGATGATTCCAAATGAAAATGTCTCCTTGGTATATATAGGAGACTAGGAGGTACAATTACAAATAATGGACTCAAGCCAACATAAATAAAATAACATTACTAATGTAATATGCCCCAATTAATGGGTAATGACCCACTATTTAGGGCTTAACAATATCTATAAGTCGTACCCAATGATGCGATGTCCAGAAACTTCATTTATGTTTGAATGTATCTATGCAAACAGTCTTGGTATTTGAGCATCAGATGTCGCTCAGAGTCTTTGATACCCAATTTGGTGTGCAGGGTATGGAAAATATCGGTGAAATATGGTATTGTTTGGTCCCTTTCTTGATGCAGGGTGGTCCATCTAGTGTATTGGTCCTCGTATCTTCCAATGGGGTAGTATTGATATTTAATGGCATCACGGAAGGAATCCCATTCAGGGGAAACCACAAATATTTCATATTCCTCTATGACCATTTTCTCAGAGTAAGTATCTCACCAGTTCTTAACATGGGGGACGGCCTTGAGGAGTGCAAAAGTAATATTTTCTCTATCGGAAAAAGTGTGGACCGAAAAATACACTTCGAGCAGATTCAACCATTTATTTACATCATTTGCATTTATCAGTCCTTCAAATAATGGAATATCAAAATTTACCTGTACCTTGAATGGGGTTGCATGGCCGCTTAATGAAGATGTTTCTCCTATGGGAATTTGTCGAAGGATCTGCACAAAGTTGTCCATCATTTCGTTCCTTTGTCACACGAGGGCTTCCTTGAGAAACATTTTAAAAGGATCTCCTACTCCATCATCTTTATTTTCATCCCCCATGGGTTTTTTCCAAGCTCGGTGTGACCGATATTCCAACGGATCGATTGGTTCGAGTCCCAACTTCTTGTACCCAGATCTTGTTGGGGACATGCACGAAGAAAAATAAATGAAGAGCATATCTCTCTGATACCACTGATCTGGATTTAGGAGCGGAACGAACTGATTAACAGATTGAATACAATAAATATAGAGATATGAAGAACAACAAAGATATCAAGTGAATAATATCTTCTATTGAATAAATGAAATAGGATGAAATTGTAAAACTACAGAACTGAAACACTTGCTCGAATGGTGGTAGCTATCTCTAAGAAGAGATGTGGCTGCTATGCGCATCCTTATGAACAGAATGATTACAATGAGGCTACATATTCCTTTTTAGTATTACTCATGAATGCCAAAACCCTAGACATCCAAAAACCTAACCCTATAAGATGAAACATCAAAAGTTATGTGGGTCCCTATGGATAAGTTGGTACCTCAACTTCTTGGGGTCATAAATTTTGCATACAACCTCTGTTTTAGGTGCGTTATAGCCCGTTGGAAAGTTCTTTTAGAGAACTACACATTACGCCATAAAAATCTCACTTCGTCAACAGTTTGACTGTGTCAAGCCAAAAAAATATTGTTTAGGGTCCCAAAATGGCCCTAGAAGTACAACAAGATGTGTTGACATGAAAACATACAAAATAAGCCAGTTGGATTAGATGGAAGACCACCGGTATCCACCTGGAATATGTGTAGGGATTCAAACATCTCCAAAAGTGTAGAACCCACAATTACAAACAAGTACAAAAGAACATGTTGAACTAAAAGTTGTCAAGAGGAGCCAGTTGGAATAGGTGGGTGGCCACCAATATCTACCTAGATCATATTGTCATTTATTTCAAAGGATTAATGATGTCATTAATGTCATATTACAACATTACAATACACACATCATTTCCAAGATTGATTTATATATATAGGTCTACAAGTATATTAAAAAATGGGTGGATGTGAAAAAGTAAAAAAGTGAAATGGTGGTTTCAAACCCATGGGTTTGGGGTGTTTTCCCATGGTATTGGAAATTAATTATTTAATTATTGGACATTTATTTTCAAGAAGTTTTATGAAAAATATAAAAACAGAAATCATTGAGAGAAAGTGTGTGTGTGTCTAGGTGTGTCTGGGTGTGTGTAAAATGGATTAGCAAAGATTGAATTGTGAAATCAGGTTCAAGTCATCTTGGAATTTTTGCAATACTTTTTGTTCTAGGAATTTTCAGACCCTATGATTTGGATTAGACAAATGATATATCTTGGTGTACATTTGATAACAATATCAGATGTTATTTCACCATAATTTCATAGATATGCCATGTGGAAGTTAGGGTTCCTGAATGCTCCTGAAATCAGTCCAAACAGGTCAGCTTGGCACTTTCGCTATAACTTATTTTTTGTGATGTTTCTGTTGGATTACTGAGAGGGGGGGTGAATCAGTAATAGAGTAATTATAATCTTTTTTCTTTAGTTGTTATATCAATGTAGAATTATTATCCAATAATGAGCAGTAAGAAATAAACAATCACATACATACACAGTACACCAATGTTTTACGTGGAAACCCAAATTGGGAGAAAACCATGGAATTTTTTTTCTTACATGTCTTGAAGAATTACATTCATTGGAAGCACCAACTTCCTTTGTTTTCCAGCTGCAACTGGAAGGAGTCTCCAACCCCCTAGTTTCTCAGGCTACAACCTAAGGGAAGCTCCAACTCCCCAATTCTTTGGCTACAACCCCCTATGTTCTCTGACTACAACCGGAAGGTGGCTACAACCACCTATCCTTGCCCCATCCTACCACCCTAAAGTATAATTAGAATGATGGAACCACTTTCACACTATCACTGTGAGATATATTGTTGTAAATCTATACCAATAAATCTAAACCATGCATCAACTTGTACCTCAACATGTAATCAACCTGTACCATTAACAAGTGCATCAACCATGCACCAACCTGTCCCAAACAACCTGTAATCAACCTCTACCATTAACAAGTGCATCCAGCCATGTATGTGTCAAATTCTTATCAACCAACATCATCAACTATACACCTCTTGTATGTGCCAACTCATCAACTACTTGTCTCAACCATGCACTCAACATGTAACTCAACCAAAATCCCTCATCAATTTCATCATCCAAATATGATTTATAGCTCTATAATAGACCTAGTGTATATGATCACATTCCCGCAAACCTTCCTTAACTTTAACAACAAGAGACTAGCATTTTCATCAAACTTTTCTTTAGTCTCACATGCCTAGTTTTGGATTAGTCAACAACCCTAACTTGAAGTAATCATAAATTTGTACATGTAATGTATAAAGATATGAAACTGATACACAATGTTCTTCAGTGTGTTTTATACAATTCCTCCAAGTTTCACTACTTGGAACCTCTCAGAAAAGGAGTTATAGCAAAAATGGCATACCTTGTTGAATTCTAGCTTATTCTAGAGAGTGGCCTTGTATAGCATGCCCCGCATGTAATATTTCCTTAATTGATCTGAAACTATTACACAGAATACTACAGACTGTACCCTAACCAACACATTTTGTCTCACTAAATTTTTATCTGTTATGAATAAGTTACGATGTTTTTACCCAAAACACCTATTTTTTACTAGTTTCAGGACTAGCCACAAACCCTATTTTCCACGGAGTGTAACTCCCAAAATACAATCAACCACAAGTTGAATTTTTTACCAAAGATACTTGGATATATTTTCTCAATGGAATAGAAATTTCACAGTCTGAATCATTATATAAAAAGATTTATAGCAAAAATGGTGAGATGACATGTAAATAACATACCTTAGAAAACACCATCAAAAGAATTTATCCTTCCTCGCATTTCGGCCTTCTTTTCTTTACCTTCACTCAGAATTCTGGTTTATATGTACTTGGTTACCTCATACACCTATAGATATTCAATATTCTCAAGTTTGTGTTAAATGAGAGAGCCTTTCCTCTTATTTATACTCTCCAAGTAGCTTCCTTAAAAACATCTTCTAGGTCACTTGGCCGACTTTCCTTATTTTAGGGTTGGCCCACTTCTAATTTATCCATTAAAATTATTATTGAAATAATTTATTTTGTATTCAATTTGAATTATAATACACTCATCACTTCACTTTATTATTTATCCTTTAAAAATCTCTTAAACCACTTTGACTACTTTGACCTTTTGGGGCTTCTAGATGACATATGAGGGTCCTCCAACTTCGTAAGGTCATAACTCTCAAACCGTGAGAACTTATGTGACATTCCACATACCACCAAAAATGGCATGACATGCACTATCCAAATAGAATAGTATTATCTGAAAATATATCATAACTCGTATCGTTACCCATCAAACAAACTTGGGTCCATTACACAAACCTAGGGTCCGCAACTTCTCATGGCCATAACTCTCTAACCATGAGGAGTTATGTTACGTTCCACATACCACCAAAAATGGAATGACAAGCACTATCCATCTAGGATAGTTTCCCTGACAAATTCACTATCATTCATCTCATTATTCCATAATTAAGCATGGGTTCTCTGACTCCGCAAAGCGTCTTCCCGTGAGGGCTTTCACCATAAGGGGACCACTTTGGATTTCATCCATATTTAATTCTTATTAACCATGAAAAAACAATAATGAGTCATATTTACATCAAACAATATTGGGTCCACTACCCAAAACTTTGTGCTACGGGGCTTTCTTCAAGGGTTGACATCAATGGCAACCAACCTTAATCAACAATCTCCCCCTTTGGCATTGATGGAAACACTCTGATGCAATAATGAAATAATATCACTCATGATCCCCCTGGAACCATGCCTCTATCCTCTGCATTTGATAAATATTCTCCCCCTTGAAGCATGCCTCTTTCCTTTTCATTTGATAAATCTCTCCCCCTTTGTCATCAATGGCAAAGGTATATTTCCATCTGGGGTTGCTTCCCTTGACTGAACTGCCCTCTTATGGTGTTTCCTTGTGTACATCTAAGACATATAAGATAAGCATTCAAAAAGAATTCGTTTTGGAGTAGAAATAACTCCAAGTCTTTGGGGAATATATTCAAATGCTTCCCGTGGAAGTGGTTTTGTAAAGATGTCTGCCATTTGTTCTTTTGTGCCCACATACTCAACTCTGATGTTCTTTCCTGCAACTTGTTCCCGTAGAAAGTGATACTTGATTGGAATGTTCTTTGTCTTGGATTGCATCACCAGGGTTTTTGAGATATTGATGGCACTTGTATTATCACAATATATTGGAATGGGCTCATCATACTCAACCTGTATATATGTCAAAGTTTGTTTCATCCAAAGAACCTGTGTACAACATGTTGTTGCTGCAATATACTCTGCCTCGGCTTTAGATAGAGATATTGATGATTGTTTCTTGCTTAGCCATGATACCAAACACTCACCTAAGTAGAACGTTGCTCCACTGGTGCTTCGTCGGTCATCAATACAACCTACCAAATTTGCATCTGTGCAGGAAATAAGTGATAGATCTTTTCCTTTTGGATACCATAATCCAAACTCTTATGTTCCTTTGAGATATATGAATGCTAATACATGTGATTCCTTTGGTGCTTCTTGAAATCATGCCACCTGTCCAACTACATGCATTACATCTGGTCTAGATGTTATCACATGTAGTAGGCTGCCAATCATTGACCTATATTGTCTCTGATCTATAGACTTTAAATCATCATCTTTGTTCAACTTACAACTGGTTTGCATGGGAGTGATAACTGGTTCGCAATCTTCCATTCTGGACCTCTTTATCATTTCTCTGATATACTTGGTTTGAGAAATAAAAATTCCTTGGTTTCTTTGACATATCTGAAATCCCAGAAAGAAGGATAGTTCTCCAAGAAATGACATTTCAAATTCATTTTGCATGTCTTTTGAAAATTTCTACCTTAACCTGTCATCATCACTACCAAAAATAATATCATCAACATAAACTTCAATTAATAAAATATTACCTTGACTTACCTTGATGTAGAGGTTGTTGTTTGCACTTCTTTTTATGAACCCTGCCTGATGCAGATACTTATCCAGTCTGGAGTACGATGCTCTAGGAGCCTGTTTTAGATCATACAAGGCCTTCCTTAATTTACACACATAGTCTGTGTTCTTTGACAATTGAAATCCTTCTAGTTGTTCAATGAAGACTTCTTCTTCAAGTTCCCCATTCAGAAAAGATGATTTTACGTCCATCTGATATACTTTAACATTTTTGGAGCATGCATAAGCTAAAATCAAATGGATTGCTTCCGTTCTGGAAACTGGGGCAAATGTCTCTTCAAAGTCGATTCCTTCAATCTGTGCATATCCTTTATATACCAATCTAGCTTTGTTCCTTGTAACCTGTCCCATCTTCATTCAATTTATTCTTGACAACCCATTTTGTGCCGATCACATTCTTATTCTTTGTTCTTGGAACCAATTACCAAGTGTCATTTTTCTCTATTTGATCCAATTCTTCATCCATGGCCTTATTCCAAAATTCATCCTTTTTGGCTTCTTCAAAATAGTTTGGTTCAATTGTAGATAAGAGTGCTAGGTGTGTTTGTTCTGGTGAACAGATTTTTCTTCTAGTCACAACTCCTGCATCTTTGTTTCCAATAATCTGATCTGAAGGATGATTCTTTTGTACTCATTTTCTAGGTGTCTTTGGAGATACTTGTTGATCTTTCTCTTTTGCTTCTATCAAATTCTCTTCATCTTCATCTTCCTCTTCTACTTCTTTTTCATCTTCTTCTTCGAAAAGTTGTTCCATTGATTTGTTTTCTTCTTCCTTTGATTTTGGTCTGCATGTTTCATCAATTGTTACATTGATGTTTTCCACAACTTTGTTTAATCTTAGATTGTAACACTTGTATGCTTTCCTTGTACTTGATTAACCAACAAGTATTCCTTTGTCCACATGAGAGTCAAACTTTCCCATTCTGCCATCTTCTCTTTTGATGTAGCATTTGCTTCCAAAAACTCTGAAGTGTTTCACATTTGTTGGTCCTCCTTTCCATAGCTCGTAGGGAGTTTTATCATTGTTATTTCTAAGCATTACTCTGTTTTGAATGTGAACTATTGTATGCACTACCTGTGTCCAAAAAATATCTGTCAATTTTGAATCGATTATCATTTTTCGAGTCATTTCTTGTATTGTCTTGTTCTTTCTTTCAACAACTCCATTCTTTTGAGGTGTCCTAGCGACGGAGAATTGCCTTTTTATTCCATGATTGCTACATTAGTCCATAAATTCCTTTCAGGTGAATTCTCCTCCATTATCCGATCTTAAGCATTTGATTCTTGAATCCATCTCATTTTCAACCATTTCCTTGTAGATCTTGAAGTTTTCAAAAGCTTCTAACTTGTTCTTAAGAAAGCAAACTGCATTCATTCTTGTATAATCATCAACTAATAACATAAAGTATCTCTCACCTTTTAAGCCTTTTGTTGTAGTTGTTCCAACTAGATCAGTATGCACAATTTCTAGTGGTTTTTTTGTTGAATATTCCTTTGATTTGAACCTGGTATTTGTTTGCTTTCCTTGTTGGCAATGCTTGCATAAAGTGTTGGTTGGTTTCGTGATCTGGAACATTTCTCTGACTGATTCTTTTTTGTTGACTTTGACAAGGTTATCAAAATTCATGTACCCATTCTTCTGTGCCATAGCCAACTTTCATCTTCTTTTCCTAGACAACACTTTTCATTTCCAATTCCGCTTAACACGTATATGTTGCTTGAAGTTCTTGCAGTTGTAGCGACCAATTTCCCTAAACCTTATTTTCTTATCTCACACTTTTGTGAATCGGAAGTAACTTTATGACCTCAGTCACACATTTGACTCACACTTAAAAGATTATGTTTCATATCTTCTACTAGTAGAACATTTTCTGCCTTTTCATTCTTGTTCCCAATTCGGACTGTGCCTTTTCCAATGATTTTGGTTGAATCATCATTTTTGAAGGACATTGATCCATCTCTTTCCTTTTGTAATGTAAGAAACTTGTCTCTATCACCTGTCATGTGTTTTGAACATCCACCATCAACATACCAATCGCATTTCTTCTATTTAGCTTGTAGAGCGACTATGCATTCTTCATTGCTATACTGATCTTTCTTTCTTATCCATGTAATTTTATGAGGTTCTTGTTTGTGACTCTGTTGAGGTTCTTTAGGAGGCACTGTCATTCTACAATTTTTGGCCATGTGTCCAAAATTGTTACATTTGTAACATTCTACTTCAGTGCTCAAAGATTCAAACCTGTTGTAACTTATTCTCTGTGTTTCACTGGGTATTATTGAATAACCCCTTTGTGTATGGCTCTCAAAGTAGTTATTATTCCTGTTGTTAGCTCTGCAATTTACAGCTTTATGTCCAAAATTATTACATGCATAACATAAACCAAAAAATATAGTTTGATAGCTAGTAGTTGAAGATCTTCTGAAAGGAGGTGGTCTTATGAATCATTTTTCTTCTTGAGGCCTATCTATCTGTTGTTGATTATGAAATCTGAATCTTCTCGGTGGAGGAGTGTCCCTGTAATCTTCCTTGTATATCTTTTTATCCCCTTTGATTGTTTCTGCAAAGTTTTTTGGATTTGTTTCTTGCTCTATTGTTTTGGAGCTTGATCCCTTTTCTGTCTAATTGTATCCAAGTCTGGACTTGTCAAGATGAGATTTTTGACTGCTGATAATGTCATCCAGAACTTTTTAGCTATTCTACATACTTTTCTTTTGAATATCCTTTCTTAGTGTGACAATCTTTGCTTCCAAGATTCCAATGATCCTGTCCTTTCCTTCTAGTTGTTCTTTGAGTGCTTCTTCAATTCTTTTATTTTCTTCTATTTGAACCTTCAATTTTGTGATCATTTGTTCTAGTTATTGAGTGTATTTTTTCTTATCTAGTTATGCTTGTAATTTCTTGTTTTTCCTCTTTTCTCTTCTAATAACGTCTATGGCACTCATTAATTCTTCTCGGAAGTCAACTTATGCCTCTTCAATTTATTCTTCATATGCTTCTTCATATTCTTCTTCAGAGTCTTCTTTATCAATGTCTTCTACTGCCATGAATAGAACTCTCCATGTTTCACTGTCACTGACTTCATATTCATCTGATGATGAGATGTCTTCTTTGGTACAAAAGATTTTCTTGAAAACTTTATTTGTAGTTCTTTTACCTTTATATGTTTGTATTCCTTTTGAGTAACCTTCATCATTTATCTTTTTCTTATGAGGATATTTGTTAGCAAAATGACCAATACCGTCACAATTAAAACAAATTAAAGGAAGCTTACCTCTATACCTACTATTGGTTCCCTTGTTCAGTCTTTTGACGAAGTTGGCCACTTCTTCATCATCTTCCGAGATGTTGTTGTTGATGCTATATTCTTCTTGTTCCTTTTTATTTTGCTTTGATCTTTTGTATGCTTTGAAGGCTACTTCTTTTACATATGGATTTTCCTATTCATTTTTCATCTCATATGCTATGAATATTCCATGCAGTTCATCCATTCTTATTGAGTTTAGATCCGATCTTTCTTCTAGTGCTGATATATTAGGGTTGAATCTCATAGGAAGAGATCTTAGTACCTTTTGAACAATTACAGTTTCTTTGATTTCTTCTCCCAATCCAATGATTGCATTCATTGTTTCATCAACTCGTAAGAATTAGGTTTTGATATCTTCATCTTCCTTCATTTTTAGTTGTTCGAACTGACCTCTATAAGTTTGAAGCTTTGCTGCTTTGACTTTTGAATCTCCTTCATAAATATTTCGAAGATTGTCCCAAATCTCTTTAGCATATTTATAATGTGCAACTTTGGTGAATACCATATCACTGAGACCATTCAAAAGTGTTTTTTTGGCTTTGGAATTATTCTCACCAAGTTTCATTGATTTGTCATTTGTTGGTGGAACTACTGGTGTTGTGTATCCATCTACAATTGATTGCCAAACTTGAAATCCCTGTGCCTGTATATATGTCTTCATCCTTATTCTCCAAAAAGAATACTTTTGTCCATCAGACTATGGTATTCCATTTTTATGCGAGTTGGTACTCTCCATGATCTACCTTTCAGTGGTTAAACTGATTTATGAAGGAACCTGGTATGATACCAATTGTTGGATTACTGAGAGGGGGGGTGAATCAGTAATAGCGTAATTATAATCTTTTTTCTTCAATTTTTATATCAATGTAGAATTATTATCCAATAATGAGCAGTAAGAAATAAATAATCACATACATACACAGTACACCAGTGCTTTACATGGAAACCCAAATTGGGAGAAAACCACAGAATGTTTTTTATTATATGTCTTGAAGAATTATATTCATTGGAAGCACCAACTTCCTTTGTATTCCAGCTGCAACTGGAAGGAGGATCCAACCCCCTAGTCTCTCAAGCTACAACCTGAGGGAAGCTCAAACTCCCCAATTCTCTGGCTACAACCAGAAGGAGGATACAACCCCCTATGTTCTCTGGCTACAACCAGAAGGTGGCTACAACCACCTGTCCTTGTCTCGTCCTGCCACCCTAAAGTAGAAGTAGAATGATGGAACCACTGTCACACTATCACTGTGATATATACCGTTGTAAATATGTACCAATAAATATGAACCATGCATCAACCTGTAATCAACCTGTATCGTAATCAAGTGCATCAACCATGCACCAACCTGTACCAAACAACCTGTAATCAACCTGTACCATAAACAAGTGCATCCAACCATGTACCAAGTATGTACCAATCATGTTTCAACTACTCATCAACCAAAATCATCAACTATACACCTCATGTATGTGTCAACTCATCAACTACTTGTCTCAACCATGTACTCAACATGTAACACAACCAAAATCCCTCATCAATTTCATCATACAAATATGATTTGTAACTCTGTAATAGACCTGGTGTATATGATCACATTCCTGCAAACCTTCCTTAACTTTAACAACAAGAGACTACCATTTTCATGAAACTTTTCTTTAGTCTCACATGCCTAGTTTTGGATTAGTCAACAACCCTAACTTGAAGTAATCATAACTTTTTACATGTAATGTATAAAGATATGAAACTAATATACAATGTTCTTCAATGTTTTTTATGAAATTCATCCAAGTTTCACTACTTGGAACCTCTCAGAAAATGAGTTATAGCAAAAATGGCATACCTTGCTGAATTCTAGCTTATTCTAGAGAGAGGCCTTGTAGAGAATGCCCCGCACGGAAAATTTTCTTAATTGATATGAAACTATTACATAGAATACAATAGACTGTAAGATAACCAACACATTTTTTCTCACTGATTTTTTATCTATTATGAAGAAGTTACGACATTTTTACCCGAAACACCTATTTTTGACTAGTTTCAGGACTAGCCACAAACCCTATTTTCCACGGAGTGTAACTCCCAAAATACAATGACGCACAAGATGAATTTTTTACCATAGATACTTGGATATGATTTCTCAATGGAATAGAAATTTCATGGTCTGAATCATTATAGAAAAAAATTTATAGCGAAAATGGTGAGATGACCTATAAATAGCATAGCTTAGAAAGCACCATCAAAAGAATTTATCCTTCCTTGCATTTCGGCCTTCTTTTCTTCACCTTCACTCAGAATTCTAGTTTATATATTCTTGGTTACCTCAGACATCTATAGATATTCAATATTCTCAAGAGTGTGTTAAATGAGAGAGCCTTGCCTCTTATTTATACTATCCAAGTAGCTTCCTTAAAAACATCTTCTAGGTCACTTGGCCAACTTTCCTTATTTTAGGGTTAACCCACTTCTAATTTCTCCATTAAAATTATTATTGAAATAATTTATTTTGTATTCAATTTGAATTATAATACACTCATCACTTCACTTTATTATTTATCCTTTAAAAATCTCTTAAACCACTTTGACTACTTTGACCTTTTGGGGCTTCTAGATGACATATGAGGGTCCTCCAACTTCGTAAGGCCATAACTCTCAAACCGTGAGGACTTATGTGACGTTCCACATACCACCAGAAATGGCATGACATGTAATATCCATATAGAATAGTATTATCTGAAAATATATCACAACTCATATCATTACCCATCAAACAAACTTGGGTCCATTACCCAAATCTGGGGTCTCCAACTTCTCATGGCCATAACTATCTAACAGTGAGGAGTTATGTTACATTCCACATACCACCGGAAATGGCATGAAAAGAACTATTCATCTAGGATATTTTACCTGAAAAATTCACTTTCCTTCATCTCATTATTCCACAATTAAGCATGGGTTCTCTTACTCCGCAAAGTGCCTTCCCGTGAGGGCTTTCACCATAAGGGGACCACTTTGGAGTTCATCCATATTCACTTCTTATTAACCATGAAAAAACAATAATGAGTCATATTTACATCAAACAATATTTGGTCCATTACCCAAAACTTTGTGCTATGGGGCTTTCTTCAAGAGTTGACATCAATGACAACCAACCTTAATCAATAGTTTTAGACCTTGATATTTTTCACCAACAAATAAAAAATCTTGATGTACATGTGGTAAACTATCAGATTCTATTTCACTATACTTTTGGAGATATGCCTTGTGGAATTTAGGGTTCCTGAATGCTCCTGAAATCATTCTCAAACATGTCAGCTTGGAACTTTCACTCTAACTTATTTTCTATGATATTTTAGACCCTGTTATTTTGTAGATATAGAGGAGACATTGTTTTGTACATGTGATAAAAATATTATATTATGGTTTGCTATATTTTTATAGATATGCCCTGTGGAAGCTAGGGTTCCTGAATGCTCTTGAAATCAGTTTCAAACAGGTCATCTTGGCACTTTTTCTATAACTTATTTTATGGGATGTTTCATACCCTAATATTTTTCAGAGATAGAGGAGAGAGATCGGTGTACATGTGGTAAAATCTCATATGTTGGTTCACTATAATTTCAAATATATTCTCTATGGAAATAAGGGTTCTTGAATGATCTTGAAATTAATTTCAAACTAGTTAGCTTGGCACGTTTTCTATAACTTATTTTCTGGGATGGTTCATACCTTTAGATTTTGCAAAGATAGAGGATACATAAAAAAGTACCTTAGGTAAAAAATTTAGAATAAAAGTCACAAAATTGGATATGTGACATGCTATACAAGTTCATTCTTGGGAAGAGGACCAAAACAACAAGCCTTGGGAAAGTTTCCATTTGGAAATTCAACTTTTCATCATACCTAGTAAGGGAAAAAGGAGTGAGCAGACCTAGTGAAGGTAGAAGTAGTGAGTAGACCTGGTAAAGGAAGAAACCATCAGAAGACCTAGTGAATTTAGTAATATCAAGAAAAATCGATGAAGTTTGGTGCATCTCAGATATTGGTGTCTCGTGTTAAGTTGGTGCTTAGCGGTGGGTATTGGTGTCTTGAGTGGATTTGTGTCTATGAACATATATAAGATATTGGTGTCTCTAGCTAAGTTAGTTCTTGGTGGTGAGGATTGTTATCTCCAATAGAATGGTGTCTATGAAGATATGTAAGATATTGGTGTCTCTTGCTAAGTTGGTGCTTAGTGGTGGTGATAAGTGTCTCTTATAGATTGGTGTCTACGAAGATCTATAAGAGTAGGTTGGTGAATACCATGGTTTGTACCATTCGAGATTGGTGTCTCTAGTAGGTTGGTTCCTACAAATATTTGTAACAGTAGGTTGGTTCCTACAAATATTTGTCATAGTAGGTTGGATCCTATAAAGAATTATAAAGAGAATTTTAATGTTTTTTTCCCGAAAGGGTTTCCACGTAAATCTTGTGTTCCATGTTTTGTAGTTAATATGTGATTATTTTCTTATGGTTTATGAATTTTTTTTTAAGTAAAAGAAAATTATACTGATTCACCACCACCACCACCACCACCCTCTCAGTATAAGTGTGTTCTCAACATATTTTCCAAGATGATCTTTCTTCAAAGAGCCTTCACAATTGATGGATTTTCTCACCTCTACATACATTAAAGTCTTCAAAATATGTAGGAACAAGGGTTTTATCCCTTCATGGAGTATCCATGTGAGAAAATATATTCAATACAACACTCACAATCTATTATCTTCAAATTTCTTGGAATAATGGTCTTTATCCTCGGCAACGGCACCAAAGTGTTACCACTCAAATTGTACTTAATGATAAAATACATCATTCACAAGGTGCAACTCAAGGGGAAACTATTAGGATGGTCACCATTGTCATCTCAGTAACCTATTATTTTCACTTTAATCCATCTCTCATCTGGCTCAAGGGGAGTACCCCTAGTAGTGTTACTAAGACCAAGTTATGAGGCATAAGGTGAATCTAAGAGTGGCCTTATTAAAATGGAGTTTTAGGGTTTTTTGGATTATGAAATAAGTGATGGAAGGAGATAGAGATCAATGTCAAATACAACTAGGGAAATACATTCAAGGTGAATAAAATGGTCTATGAGGTCAAGAAGAAACCCTATTAAGAATTGGCTTATTTCCTTAAAGGATTGGGTATTTGAGATTAGAACCAAGAGGAAGATGAATCCATCACCCAATCAAGATAAACAAAAAATGAATATCAAGGTGTACAAGAAGGGAACCTTAATGGAAAAACCTTCATCAACAAGATAAACTATGATTTTGATGAATTTACTTAATACTTCTTCTTAGGTAACCAAAAGGAAGAACAAAGCAAGGCACCAAATAGTCACCAAACCAATAAAGGAAGAAGGAAGGAAAAACCTTATAAAATCTTCCTTCCAAGTGGTAGACTTACCCCTCAAATCTATATCAAAAGGTCATATATGAGGTCTTCAAGGGAGATATTTACTCCTTGAATGCATGGTGTAAGACTTAAACCATGGTGAAGTAGTTCTATAAGGAAAAATCCAGCCAACGCCTATTCTCTCGGGGTGGAACGACCTCATGGATTGAGTGAAAAAGGGCCCAAGAAGTGGACAACTCCTCTAGAAGTGTCTATAATCCCTCCAAAAAAGTATCCAAGGTAATATCATGTCCATATCTCAATCAATGAACCCTCGACAAATAATGGTAAGTGACCATCCAAGTCAACAATAAGTTATGAGATCCTCCAATGGATATCACTATGTCCATATGTAGGGATCATCCCTCAAATCAAGTGAAGAATAGCTCCAAAAGTGATAAAGTAGAAGGGCATTCCAAGATATTCAATGTCGCATGTGGAGAGGAGACCCATGCATGTATAAATAGCCCAAAATTGTTTTTATCGACACCTTGGGAACTGTGACTTGCCTTGTCACCTATGGACTACATTAGGAAGTGTGAAAAATCCCAAAAGTATGAATGAAGCAAATTCCATTTCCAAGTCCTATGGGGCTTGAAAAAAAGGACTATGCATTATCTAATATTACATCACATGATCATGAAATTTGTCATCAAATCCTCCATCAATGTCCATGAAAACAAGTAAGTACTCTAGTTGTCAAGGCTCAAAATCACTAAGGGTACCCCTGTGCAAGATAAGGGATAAAAAACCTTTTTTAAACTTTTAAATTGTGTCACATCAATGGTCAAACCAAATGTCATGCATCTGAAAAACTCAGTGAGGTACGATAATGCTCAATTTCAAGGCTTGCAAAATTTTTCAAGATTGTGATATGTCACATCTTTGGAAATTTTCCCAACATGCGATAAAGAAAAATTGCCATGTACATTCAATGTTTAGTGGGTTCTGGTCTGTCATGAGGGAAAGTGTCTTCTAGTGTGATACGTTGTGGAAAAATAAAAATTCAACAATACAATGTGTCGTGGTGAAAGTTGTTTTCCATGCAACATGACTTGGCCTTGGAAGTTTTAAAACATCCCAATGTATCATAAGGAAAGGATTTTTGAGTACGATACACCACAAGGAATAAAAACCTTGAGAGGTCGAACACATCAATATTTACAAGAACTAATTTCAAGTCTTCCCATGTCACGGTGAAAACAAATTTTGATGCAATGTGATGCATTTCACCTCAAATGAACTTTGATGTAATATATCACGATGAAGGGAAGTTTCAATGTGGCGCGAAAAGGAGGATTTTCACAAGTTTTGAAGGCTACAATAAGGTGAAATTTTCATTATTTATTTTTTCCACAAATGTAGATTATCAAATGGAGGAATCTATAGTGGTGATTTTCATTCTCTCAATGTTTCGAACCCTAATGTAGATCCATCATCAACATAGACTTAGAAAGATCCACATTTCTCCTCAAAACATGGATTTGAGATATTAATATTAATCAAGTATATATTCCATCTATTAATAAAGTAAGTCATCTGACTTACTTCAATAATAGATGGATTATATGTCTGATTAATATTAATATCTCAAATACATATGTTGAGGATAACTTTGAAGCTTTCTAAGCATATATTGATGATGGACCTAATTCAGGGTTCGAAACATTGAGAGAATGAAACTCCCCACCAGAATTTGTTTCTTGCTCAATACTATCATAAAACTCAAAATACTCTAGGAAACATGACACCTTCATATCCTACAAATATTCAATCTCATGACAACTCTCCTTTTTACTATAATGGTTTCCTTCTTCTTGATTACCATATTCTGATTCTAGAAAATATTGAATTGAAACACCATTCTCAACTCCATATTCAAGACAACTTTATTCCTATCTTCTTCAATACTGGTGTGAGGGTGGAAATATTGGATTTAAAGATTCCTTTCTATTTTATCATTTTGTATATTTGGAATATTAATATTATGCCCAAACATATCATGTGGAGTAACACTCTCCATTGGGATTGAATGATGATTTTCCACATCCTCTAGGTCAAAATCAAATGACAAAGGATAGACAAGGCCTTTGTTGACAACATTATCATTTAGAAGGGAAATGGGTACATTAAATAACTCATGAGTTTCATAACCATTGTGTTGGAAATTACATTATTCTTAGTTTACATCCTCTTGTTACCAACTAATTACACAAGTGGACTAAGGAAACCAATCATCATTAGTTTTGACATATTCTTCTTCTTGATGCACTTGGAATCTATGAGGAACCATATCATTTCCAAAATCAGCCAACACATGCGCATTACTAGAGAAATTGAAAAAGATGATTTCATATACTGCATGAAATTTTCATCATAATTTTGGTCCACCTCAGCAAGAAGAGTATCGATAAGAACATCTAATTGATAATATATTAAACCCAAAGGGATATTACTCTTTCTCATAGAATTTTGATCAAAATTATTCACATAATATATTGGCCCAAGAAAACTCTTAGGCTGAAGATGATCTCCAAGATTCATGAAAACCCTTATTTCATCAAAAACTTATGGCCAATGATAATGAAATTGTTGCTCTATATATCCAATAGGTGAAAGGGATTCCTCTAACAATTAATATTTCTTTTTTAAGGTCAAAGTGAGTGTTGTTTTTTCATTCTCTTCAAATGTGAGCAGTGTTAGAAGGATTTGTTGTGAGCAAGAATCCATGGGATTGGGAGGCAATGTAGCATTGGATTATTTCCCACATCCACATTTCTTGAGAGATTGGGGATGAGAATAAACCAATTCCATTCTAGAAGAAATCATATTGATTTAAATTTGTAATGCATCATTACACATATCATGCAAATATGAAGAATGTCTCTCTTGAAGGAATAGTGAAAATACGAATCATGGGAAACAACATAAATCAACATGGCAACAACTTTGGAAGGCCTTACATTCTCAAAACTTTTGAGATAATATTTATGAAACCTACCATTGAATGTTTTCACACTTTTAGATTCATTCATTTTCAAAGAATTAAAATCCATTAGTAGTTGAAAATGATTCTTTCTCTCTCCTTAATGAACAATTATTTCTCTCTCCTCAATGACGTAAGAATAGGTCATGCAATTGCTACCAAGTAGAGATGGTGTTGGTTGACAAATTTCTAAAAACCGATCTAGCTTCCCTTTCCAAGGAATGCAAAAAAAGACATAACAATGTCCTCGTGCTCGATGACAAGATTGTCAATGAAATATTGAAATGATGTGATATGTTTATCAGTGGTTCTTGGGTCATAACGAGTGAATTTTAGACGGAATTTTAGATACCCATTAGGAAAGGGGTGAATTTTCTTGCACAAAGCAATGGTATATTTCCACCACCCAAGGATTTCCAAATCTAGGTTGAGTTTTGAACATAATTGCAACTAATGGAAAAGATGAATCATGATTTTCGACATAAAGATTGTTTGACCATAAGGGATTTGGACCAATGAAGGAAGGTGCAACATCATATGTTAAAGAGAATTGAAATATTCTAAGTTCAACAGAGATGCAACTATAACAAGGGAATTTTCCCAAGAATTTATAGTAAAAATAACAATAATAATCTAATTTTAAGGTCACATCCAAGCCAGACACCAAATTGATGTATAATATCCCCTTGCTTGTGGGATAGGGGACCCCCTCCGCACATCGATTTGACTACTAAAATATATAGCCACGAACATACCTTACCCTCCCTCTAGATTTGAACATGTGAACTCCAAGGAGGAAACACATTTTCTTAACCATTAGGCCCACTCAAATGGCCACATGAATTTTTAAAATATGATTCAGGAAAATATGCATGTCCATATTTCCAGCCTATAAGGTCTGTGGCTAAATGGACACAGAGACCTTCTCCCAAGTCCTCAAGGACATGAAACTTTGGGTTTCTATAGCACCCAAGTTGGGAAAGTGGATGCCTTGGGCATACAAATGTGCCAAGGGGATTTCCCAAGTATGAGGGGTGCACCAAGGTTGGCCACGCTGGTCCCAAGGGGCATGATGATTCATGAGTGCATGGGTTTTTTTGGTTGACCGGGTCCACGAAGGGGCATGACAATTTGTTTGGGTGACTAGGTCCATGAAGGGGCACGATGATTCATTTGGACATGGGTTCGCAAAGGGGTGTTACACCCCCAAAGGACGCGATGGTTCGTGATGGTGACCTTTGGAGTCCCTATAAGAGAACAAGGGTACACAACCAAGAGAGGCAACTTGGAAGACAAGGAGAGTAAGAGAGATATGTGGTTCTGAGGTAGACGAAGAGGGAAATCTCCCTCATGGAGCAAGTCGCTCCACTTGGAAGGGCTTGTGCTCCCTTGAGGAGGCTTCGATGGACAGAGTTGGGCGAGCTTCTCTTTAACTAGTTTTGGGGAATTTTAGAAACACAAGTATATTGGAGGCATGTGTGAGGTAGATCCAAAATATGTGAATCCTGTGGAAATGAAGAGACAACAAGTCTGCGGTTGAAAACACGTATGAGGTTCATCGCAGGAGGTTGCGGAGACGATTGTGGTAGAGAGTATTTGTGGGACAATTCTATTTATGAGTGTTTTGGTAAGGTGAGGTGAATTGTTTGACTTTGTTGAAGTTGTAAACTAAGTCGATGGTGCGCATATTGTAATTGTTTCGCAATAACAAAGACTTAGTCGGGTGTGAGGAACGGTTTTTTCCACCTGCACTATATCTATGTTTCTCTTGTATGTTTTATTTTTTTTCTCTTGGCTTCTCATGTTCATAGATGTATGTTTATATATGAATAAGTGTTAAATTGTTAACAAATGTCTAAGTATAAAAGAGTTGCACTAGAGTAGGAGTGTGATTGGTTGATAGCCTAGAACGGAATATGGGTATGCTCTAAGTAAAGAGGCATAGTCTGAACGAAGTATCTGTGGTGGTGCCAAGCAGCCAAGTGAGAAACGTCACAGTTTCAAACACCCACAAGAGGTGAATGATCGCAAGGCACACTTTGGGGATAGTGACAGATGCTATCAGAGCGTATTCGTTGCACTATATCTATGTTTCTCTTGTATGTTTCATTGTTGTTCTCTTGGCTTCTCATGTTCATGGATGTATGATTATATATGACTAAGTGCTAAAATATTAACAAATGTCTAAGTATACAAGATTTGCACTAGATTGGGAGTGTGACTCGTCGGTATCCTAGAACGGAATATGAGTATGCTCTAGGTGAAGAGGCATAGACTGGATGAAGTATCCTTGGTGGTGCCAAGCAACCAAGTGAGAAATTTCATCATGTCACACACCCTCAAGAGGTGCATGATCGCAAGGAAAATTGTAGGGATGTGAAAGATGTTATCAAAGCGTATTCATTGTAGATTTTGGAGAAGGGTTTCCATGGTGAGATCTTCACCACTATCTCGATTATAGATGGTATCAGAGCGGATTCACTACAGATTTTGGAGAAAGTTGGGGATATATTCACCACTATCTTGACGATAGATGGTATCAGATCTTGAATCACACTCTACTACTACAATGGTGACAATGGATAGGGAACAACATGAAGGAAATTCATTGTGAATATAGTTAAGTGGGAACGTTTGCAGACTTGGTGAACGATTTGGTGCAACAAATTGGTTCATCACAAACTCTGCATCAAAATTATGGATGAGGTTTGGTTGTTGGTGCGATGAGAAGGTTGAGTTGGGTGCACACCTTGTGCATACTAAGAGCAGAGTTTGTAGTGAAACAAAGCACTTGGACAGGGGGGTGATTGCAAAGTTCATCATAAAACTTGTCACAAACTTGATTGTAGAGGTAGACTTGATTGGTTTGATGTGCAATGAAAGTCATTGATGGACTTGTTGTGCACACCTTGGAGAGACCAAGCACAGAGTTCCTTGGGTGAACTAAGAACTTAGGCAAGGTAGTTGAACACCAGATTGTTTCACAACTTGTTGCAGATCTAACCATAGAAGTGATCACAAAAGAAAACACAGAGGGTGATCACAGAGTTGATCACAAAGAGGAGTAGTTTTGGGTTGCAGCAGGCTAAAGCACTTCTATATGTTGGAATATCTAGGGTGACCTAGAGTATCTTTCCAACAGGAAATTAATTGGGCATGTTTCCATCATGGTGCCCTTGTGTTATGCATCACCGAGAACATTAGTTGAGTTGAGTTGGGTTGTTGGAAAAGTGGATTCCATAACCTTCAGATGAGGTATCTCTTCGCAGAGATACAACATTCAGTTAGAAGCAGTATGACTTGACAGTCAGGCGGTGAGCACACACTTCCTTGAAGCAGAAGCAATCAAGGTGCGGAGATGGCAGGCATTGGAGATGAGTTCAACCAGTTGTATGAGAAGTTTGGAACTTAGACGAATTTATGAAGTGGATGGATGGACTAATCCTTGTATCGCAGTGAAGGTGTTGCAGATTTGTGCAGTTGTAGATAATGATTGAGTATATTTCATGCGAAGAGTCGATTACTTGGGAAAGTGAACATCCAAGACAATAGACTTGAACCATGGTTGCAGTGAAGGATTTCGTTGGAAAGGTATGGTTGGCTTGAGTTCTTGAATTTTCCAAGTGTTGCAGTGGTTTCTTTGAATGGAAGACAAATAAATATGTGGTCCAAGTGCATTATGTTTCCTTAGTGAAAACCAATAGACTAAGTTCGGTATGGATAGAGTAATGGATATGCAACAGAAAAGACTAAGTTCGGGCATGAGGAAGTGCATTCTCATGAGTTTGGTTCTATGGTCGGATTAGCTACCTAATCAGTCCAAGGCATGGGGAATATCAGTGTGTAGAGAAATGGCAGAATTGGTTGAAGTATGGATGCAGTAGCAAGATCACAAGAGTTCAAAACTTAGGCAAAATTTTTAAGTGATGTGGGCAAAAGTCAGTTGCAACAGGAAATGACAATAGCAACGGAACCGAATAGTAGCAAGGTAGGAACATTGCAACATATCATGTGAAATTGGATGAAATATAGTTTGGTTTGTAAAAACTTGGGGTTTCCACTTTGGTAGAATTTGGGGTTTCTAATTGGAATGAAACTTGGGGTTTCTAGCATATTTAGTTGCAGTGGAGGCACGAGTTTGATCAGAGACTTGTAGATCACAGATTTTGTGGATATTTTCAGGGATGGAAATGACTTGAGGTGGGGAAGGATGTAAGGTCTTAATCTATATGGGTGTATAGACCTTCTCCCAAGTCCTCGAGGAGATGAAACTTGGGGTTGCTCCAGCACCCAAGTTGGCCAAGTGGGTGCCTTGGCATACGAATGCACCAAGGGGCTTTCCCAAGTATGAGGGGCATGTTGATCCCAAGGGGTATGATGGTTGACAAGGGCATGGGTTCATTTGGGTGATCAGGTCCATGAAGGGGTGTGATTATTCATTTGGACAACCGGTTCCATGAAGGGGTGTGAAAATTCGTTTGGACATGGGTTCATGAAGGGGCGCAACACCCCCAAAGGATGTGATGGTTCATGATGGTGGCCTTTGGAGTCCCTATAAGAGAAAAAGGGTGCAGAACCAAGAGAGGAAACTTGGAAAACAAGGAGAGTAAGAGAGATATGTGGTTCTAAGAAAGATGAAGAGGGTGAGCTCCCTCAAAGAGCCAATTCGCTCCACTTGGAAGGGCTTGTGTTTCCTTGAAGAGGATTCGGTGGATAGAGTTGGGAAAGATTCTCTTGGATTGGTTTTGGGGAAGTCTGGAAATGTAGTTTTGTTGGAGGCATGTGTGAGGAAGAACTAAAATATGTGAAGCTTGCAAGAACGAAGAGACAACGATTCTATGGTTGAGGGAACATCTGAGGTGCATTAGAGGAGGTTGTGGATACAGTTGCGACAGAGAGTCTTGGTGGGATGATTTTTTTTATGAGTGTTTTGGTGAGGTGAGGCAAGTTGTTTGACTCTGCTAAAGTTTTAAATTGATCTAATAGTGCTCATATTGTAATTGTTTCACGATAACAAAGATTTAACTAGGTGTTAGGCAGAGTTTGTGTCGCTTGCACTATATCTATGTTTCTCTTGTTTGTTTCGTTGTTGTTCTCTTAGCTTCTCATGTTCATGGATGTATGCTTATATATGACTAAGTGTTAAACTATTAAAAAAATTATAATCATACAAGAGTTTCACTAGAATAGGAGTGTGACGGGTTGATATCCTAGAAAGAAGTATGGGTATTCTCTAGGTGAAGAGGCATAGTCGGGACGAAGTATCCTTGGTGGTTCCAAGCAACCAAGTGAGAAACGTCGCAGTGTCACACGCCCTCAAGAGGTGCACGATCGCAAGGCATTCTATGGGGACGTGACACAACCTAATATAATGGTGTCGCTAAGATGCTAAATATTGCATTTGGTCTAATTTTGTGTCAACGATGTGGAGATTCTAACAATTTTCCAACAAAATAAAAAGTCTTCAATAATGTGAGATGTTAGGTACTATCTTACACTAGATTAAGAATCTAGCAATCAGATGAACAAGCAGGTCACAAATATTTGTCTATAATTTCCCAAGGAGAATTCTCTCCATGGAAATGATGCCATATTTTTTGGTGTCCCTGTATTTTTCCTTCTTTAATGGGGACAAATGCCAAGGCATAATGTAGATAAAAAGTTCCAAGGAAACAAAGTCAATTGTTATGTTGTCCCTAGATTGTTCCTTCTCTAATGGGGACAAATGTGAGGGCATAATGTATAGAAAAAGTTCCTTCACCACTCTATACCATTGATTTGACTCTTGAGATAGGGTGGGGGGAAGCCAGTTACCCTTAATGAATAATATTTCCTCTTATACACACAGGTTGGGTTTCAATAAGATAAAATCATTCTATCCTTAATAAAATAAAAAGAGCTTTGAGTTATAGTTTTTGGGAGTGATCAAGAAGACAAAAAACATGGCGATTCAAAAGATTTTGGCCATATAAATGATCTTTTGAATCATAAGAATGATAATCTAATTTAGACAACAAATTGATGGAGATGTGTTATATTCTTTACATGTGGATTGTACCATGTGAAAGTCCAATAATTCCACTAGTTTGGGTGGGAGGCATTAGCCCTTCCCAACAAAAAAAATAGTTTATGGTGAGGGGTGATATCCTTGAACTATCGAGGTTTAGGGAGGTGTCGCAAAAATACTTTTGGGTCCATTTTTTGTTTGTTTTTGTCTTATTTTTTTCTTTTTCAACTAATGGATTTTTTACCCATTTTAATCTAATCTTAGTTAAGGGATTAGGGTTGTAATCAAATTCAGGTCAATAGATTATGGTTTTGGGTGATGTAGAATACCTAAATATTGTATTTTGGTCAGGTTAATACAATGAAGAAGATAGAGGTACAACTCTATGTTAGGTTGGTTTTCTCAGTTAAGGGTTTCCAGTGTAAATATTTATGTACTTTGTGTGATTCGTTGTTGTTATTTTTATTTTGGCTTAAGAATCTATATGCATTGCTTCACTTTCATAGGTTTAAAATTTATGCAAATAACTCAGGAAAGGATTTTGAGTTAAGGGAGGGAATTTTATGAACTATTTCCCATGGCTTCAAATTTTGAACATAAAATTGATTGGGAATTTAAAACAGATCCAACAAGTTTAAATGAATGCCCATGAAGCAAATGGACATAATAAATGCAAGAGAAATGGTTGGAAGCTTTTATTTCATTAGTGCAACATAACTAGAACCTAATTTACACAAAACTTCATTCAAATAGATAACATAAATGAGACCTAATGCTTGGGCTGATTTATCTATGTTCTAGGTTTTTTTTACTACCCATTTCACAAAAAATGTTCCCATGAAGAAATGAAGTGGTAGTGGGTGGTTGGTTCACCTTTGTGTTCCACCATTCATTAAAAAATGAGGTACAATGCCACAAGGTGGTTGATTTTTCATTAATGCTATGGCATTTTTCATCAATATATCTTCCAAAATGTCATGCATTGAGTCTCAAGAGAGAACTAAGTCTCTTTCTCTATTTAATTCGGCATTTGGGCTCATGGGATGATTAGAATTTTCCTCTTGGGAATATTAGAAGAATAAGAGAGATGGAAGAAAGAATAAGAATAACACTAATTACTTGATGTGTGTAGAATGAGTGGTATTCTAAGGAAATATTCAATTTTTTATGGCCTTCTTGCTCTATCTTCTCCTCCTCTATTACTGATTTGAACCCATTCACCTTTACAATGAGAAAAAAATGGATCTCGGAGAAATACATGAGCCCCAAATTCAATTACAACAATTTTCCTCCTCAACCAATGAGAAACATTTCCTTATTCTTTTTGTTACATTAAATTAAAATATAAAAATCTTAGTCTTTTTCCAAATTCGTGGCCAAATTTTGGGTTGATTCGGTGCTTATTTAGTCTTCTTAGATTTCAAATATTGGTTGTAGCATCACTTTGTAGTGTGCAGGAATAGAACCCAACACCTTTTTTTCTTGGTTTAAAACTCATGTGCACTTTTTCATTAGTACCAAACCAACCTAATTAGGATTTTAAACTTTTTTAAGGTCACTTTATGAAGGGGCATTTTGAATTTTAAGTTGTGATTAGGAAATAAAATAACTTTATTTAATATTCCAAAGGGGCACACCACCCATGCATTAGTTGCTTCTTAAGGGAGTCATGTCTTGGGTTGTATTACCATGTTATTTTATAATCCCATGTCCTAATGGGAGTCATGGCTTGGGTTGTATTACCATGTTATTTTATAATTCCATGTCCTGCACTTTTTCATGTGCTAAACCTACCTAATTAGGCTTTTAAACCTTTTTTGAAGTTCACTTATGAGAGGCATTTTTAGTTTTAGGTTGTGCTTTTTGATGATGAATAGGAAATAAAATAACATTATTTAATACCCCTAGGGGACTCACCATCCATGCATGTGTTGGTTCTCAAAGGGAGTCATGGCTTAGGTTGTATTACCATAAGATTTATAACCCCATTTCTAAACCCCTATACAATAATATGGGCACGTGATATTTTTCAAACATGTGGATTGTGGGATCCATGCTCCTTCTCACCCTCCATCATGCTTCCTTCTTCACATGTGAAGAGCCTAGTGTGAAGTGACCTAGGCCCACCATCCTTTGCACTACACCGAACATCCACCATTGAAAAATTTAAGTCCATTGAATCAATCCATCATGGGGTGAATCCCATCCATTCACGGTACTTTGAGACCTCCTATCAAACCCCTCCTCCAAATTCCACAATCAAATCTTTCCCGTCCATCCAAATTCAGAGGTGCATTCTATAGCATTCGCGGTTGTTAGGTTGCTAATTTAAAAATTTAGAACCGTGGGAGTTATGATTGATTTAGAACTGTGAAAATTTAGACATAGGTTAATATCATGAGGTATTATATTTTCTCCAAATGGATTTTCAAATAATGGAGCAAAGACAGAGAACTCTTCAATTGAAATGTGAGGGAAAAAGTTTGCTTTTTTAAGCTATGAAGCATTTCAACTCTTTAAAATTAAGACAAATCATCCTCAAGCCCAAACTTAGAAAACTGGTGAGATCCTCCCTAGGGGTATATTCCCATTATAATTATTAATAAGATACGTATGGTGACCAATTAATATAATATGAACTAGTTCCGCTATTAAGTAAAACCCACAAGCAGTTAACATTATAAAATGTAATGTGCCCTCATTAAAGAAGGTCCACTAAATAGTTAGTATTTGAATATGGATAGAGCTTGTTTCATAGTTATAAACAAGGATGGATTCCTCGTGTGATCATGTATTGGGATATTATGGTATTGCAACCTAGCTCATTGGGAGGTTGCCCCATTGAAGATGAAAGTGAACAAGAATTGATCCTTCCATAAAAGGATCATTGTATGGTGTTAGCATACCTCAAAGTCCCAACATAGGTGCTAACTTGGGGAAACAAGATGGGAAATGCATCATTGTCACCTCAGTACAATTTCCCCTTCACTTTAGGCCATCTCCTAGAAGCCAAGGGGGGTATCCTTATTTGATTAAGTAAACCTTTTAGTGAACTAATCACCTTTCAATCTTATGGTTTACTTGAAAAAGTACATAAAATGTATAACAACTAGATGCACAAGGTTTCCAATGAGTGATTAAATGCTTCAAAGATAACCAATTAGAAACAATAGCATAAACCACAAGTATATCCACTAGAGAAGAGGGTTAGGAGCTAGTGGATGTGTGTGCCAAATATGATAAGAAAGATAAACAATATAAATTCTTCAGATTTGCAACTAATGACTATCACTCAACAATTGAAACTTCAAAGAGGCAAGAACCACTTTTAAGCTACTTTAGGGCATAGAGAGTGTAATCAACTAATATAAATCAATGGTGCATTGTGTCTTTTGATTACCAATCAATTATATGCTAGAATAAGGAAAAACTTATGGTTATCCACAACTTCTAAATATGTTTTTATGATTAAGTAAACGTAGAAATTCCATATTTAAAGTGAAGAGAAGATCATCCAAGGGAGAGAAGATCCACTTGAAAGCAAGATGTCTAGGATAATTTTCACCAGGGAAAGATATATACTATGAAATAACAGCCCAACAAATGTTAGAATCAAGTTCTAAAGATATATAACCATGAACTGAACAAGAACTTGAAAAATATATGGTGAATCCCCCTTAGGGTTTCCAACGTTAGCACTAGAATTCACCAATAAAATCTCCAAATTAAAGATAAGCAATTGTAAGCACTTAGGAGATCAAATTCACCACTAGATGTGTAAGATAAACTTGTATTAACAATCTAGAAATGAAATATAGGCTAGGTATGAGTAAAAATGAACCTTTAAGAATCGAACCTTAGCCTTAGGGTTTCTCCAAATCTAATTTTTTATTGTTGTTACATATTTTCCAAATTTGAGAAAGCCTTAAATCAGCACACAAAATGTTAGATAAAACCTTGAAGCACAATTCTATAAGGTCGTTTCGCTTTATTGGGGTTAGAGATAAACAATTAAGCACATACCCTTGATAAACAAGTCTAGGAAATGAAATGAATCACTAGCTTTGCATTAGACTTGGAAAGAAATTTAAATTAAGATTTGTCTTTGATTTTTCACCATTATATTTCTTTCTAAACAAACAAAAATAAAAGATTTTGGATTTTTAGGGTTTTTTGGTTGGTTGTTGGAAGAAGACAAGTGTCTTTCCACTAGGGCTTATGGGGTTAAGAATTTTTCCCCTCTAAGAATTGGGAATTCTTATTTTAAGTATTAGAGTTAAGATATTAGGACCCTTATGGTAGAATAATCTCTTATCTAGTCAAGATAAGGTATGAAGACCAAGGCCTGACAAGAAGGGATTCCACAAGGTAAAAACCTTCACTAACAAGATCAACTATAACTCGAACAAAATACATAAAACCCTTTCCGAGGGACCAAGAGGAAAAACAGAGCAATGGATTAAGCACTTACCCGAGCTAACAAGAGAAGAAGGAAGGAACAAACCCTAAAATGTCTTCTCTCCAAGTGGTATAGTAACCCTTCAATGGATTGATCTTGAAAGCTAGTAGAAGTATTGAATTATCACAACAATCTTTGATGCACCAATAATAAACCAAGAAAGAGGATGCTCCAAGAATTTACACCAACACCTCCAATATATATTCAACAAATTGTATTATCAAATGATATCCAACAACAACCATTTGGAATGAGAGGAAAACCTTTATTTATATATGAGGCTTCTACATCCTTCTCATTCTTTACTATTTTCTAATCTCCCTAAATTTAACCTAGGAGATCTACAAAAGTGACTTTTCATCCACATAATGAAGGATACTACATCAAGATAAAAGTAAAACATGCCACATGTAAATAAAACCCTTAAGAGAATGGGGTCGTCTAAAAAAAGAGAGGGAGACTTGGTGTAGAAGCATAACATTCCACTGAAAAAGCATAGTACAAGCCTCAAATCATGGTGTGGGAGCCTCCCAAGCAAAGAATAAGCCAATATCTAGCCTCCAAAGGTGGGATGACCTCATAGAAAGAGTGAAAAGACCCTCAAAAGGTGGATATCTCCTCTAATTGTTCTCATAAATCCTCAAAAGATTCCTCCAAGGTATGACCATGTCCATATCTCAAGAAAAAACACCTATACAAAGAATGGAAAGTGACCCTCCAAGTCAAAAACGGGTCATAAAACCCCCAATCGCTAGTGTGATGTCCACATGAGCAAGGTAATCCCTCATGTCAAGTAATAAATGGTTCAAAAGTGATGAATAGGGAGAGTTCTCTAGCATCTATGATGTGGCATGAAATGGCATGACCCATGCAAGTGTAAATAGCCCCAAAGTATCGCAGATGATGTGATTGGTGCCTTGAGATATGTGTACTACTTTGATATCTGTGAAACTACATCGAGAAACACAAAACCGAGTGAGCATCTGCAAAATCATCTCTAATAGTAGATGGCCAAAATGGGACAAATACATAAGATGGGGGGTCCATGCTTAGGCATAAGATAAGTGTGTTATAAATAGGTATGACTATCTTTACAACATGAGAAACATTTTTAGATTGCATATACAAAAGTGAGAGAGACTATGAGTTCCCCTAGATCATGTGTCCTAGTAGATCCGTTCCAAGACCCTCACATACCTACCAGGTTCATAACTGACTAACATGATGATGAGGTACTACCACCAAGGGATAGTTAGCTAGAGCTATAAGAGCAAGGAATATCTGGAAATGTAAACTAAAGGGATGGGCCATGATTGACCACAAAGGGTC
>ML821184.1:22742-38286 GCA_009831015.1 Picea engelmannii
GGGGGGGGGAAGCAGAGGAACTGGAGGTGGAGGCTTTAGATATTCCCCTTGGTATGTTCCTATTAGCCTTATTCCTGAGTCAGTTTACTTCCAATATGTTAGACTCTACTTCCAGGGCTACATCTTGCATATGAGCCAAGGAAGTATCTCTTCTCTCTCTTAACAGTAGGCAAAAATCAGGGTCAAAAGCACTAGCATAGGTAATTTTGACAGAGGCTTCTGTAGGTTTTATCTCAACATGGATCTTATTGTACATTTTGTTGAATATTTTGGAGAAGTCAGAGACAGATTCTCCCTCTTTTCTCTTTAGTGACCCGAACTCTGTGATATAATACATAAAGTGGTTTTTATCCCCCCATTGTCTCAAGAAAACATCATCCAAAGCCTCAATCCCAGCAATGGATCCAGGGGTCAATCCCCTAAACCATTTCCTAACCTCACCATCAAGGCTCTGGACAAAGACTCTCATCCACACATATTCTTTTTCAATATTTAGATTGTTTGCATAACTGTAGAAGGCAACAAGGTGTTCTTTAGCAATTACGTCTTCTTCTCTTGTGAATTTGGGCATGTATTTCTGGTAATCTCCAGCAGGGAGGGAATTCATTGGTTGAGGCAAAATTAGAGGGGAATATCTTAGAACCACTATGGCATCCATTCTGTTCCTAGGGGGATTATCACTTGCCATTGGGATGTGAGGTGGAGGAGAATTAGGAGGGGATGGAGTTCGAACATGGGAGACCGGGGGTGTGTTTCTGGGAGGAAAGGGAAACAACAGAGGATTTGAGGAAAACGTTACAGGGATGGAGGGAACAAAGGTTTCCCTCACTGTAAAAGAAGAAACTGTGATAGAAGGAGGAGTTGTGAAGCCAAGAGTGGGAAAATCTTCTGAGATCCTGATTTTAAACCAGGCTACAACTTCAGGGGAGATAGGAGTGACAAAGCTTTCTCCCTCCAATACAAGACCAGGAGGGGAGAAATTAAAAGGAACACTCCAAAACTTTAAACTTCAGGAAAATCCAACAGATGGTATAACGGGAGAATGAGAAGCATATATGGGAGTTTCTAAAAGAGGATGGTGAAAATCATTAGAAATACCTAGTTCAACAATCAAAGTACTTCCCTGAGGGGTATTTCATCTTCTAATAATTTTCTCTGGGTTAACTTCAGGTGTTGCTAGAGGAAACTGTGGGGTAGACCTCGTGTGTCTGCCTTTGGAAGACACAACTGAACCAATGGATTCGTACCAGTGGAGTCACCAGGTTCACAGTAGCAATATTCAATGTACCGAGTTCTGATGCACCTTTAGAATCAGTAAGATTTGTCATTCATTCCCAGGGAAAATATTCAATTCATCCCCAACAACGACGCCTGAAATGTTATCACTAGAAGTCACCTCTGGATTGCAGTAGAGGTAAGACCAATACCCATCAGTTTGTATGTCACAATGAGTAAATTAAGGGGGGTCAAATGGGCGTAGGCTCAAGAAAATACCACCTTAACTCAGAAATCCGACTTAGACAATGCGTGAGCAAGTGAGGTCTTGATTTAACTTCAGTCAGTAAGTTGTAGTAAAGGGTGAGTAGGGGGAAGAAATGGTGAGGAAATGTAAAGGTATGATATGGACATTGGGTCTTCCAGCAGCCTAGGGAGGAAAATCTTTGAATACAATATCTTCTTGAACCCAAAAATTCAAGAAACTGAAAACGTCCTAACAATATTGCAATCAAACAAACATTACAATATAGTCACAACAACTCGACTGGATCACCCATGCCCGAGTCTTCAATATCAGAAGCAAAAGAGATGATAAGAAAGCTAACTATCATTAAACAAGAAGTCTCAAATGGAAACACATAACCAAAGAACCAGAGGCTTAATTACAACTTTACAATACAAGAGATTAGATCAACCATCAACCCTAACAAAATATAAAAACTAAGTATTTGTACTCAGAACAATTGCCACCACCAGGAATGTGACCTGGCCACTACAATCAAATCTTTGCTTCTGCATCTTCTTTTGTCAGTCTGCACTTGCATTCTTCTATCAGACACGATCTCATATCAGTATGGGCTTTGCAGGAGAATCTGGTGATAGGGGAACTTTCGACTGACAGTCTACCTCCACGACCATCTTTCCATGATTTCCATTTATGGGGTGAGATGAGGTTTCAACAACCTCCCCCATTTCTATTAACTACTTTCATTGGGATAGAGATGGAACCTGACACCCATGAATGTTCTAGGAGATGTTCACGACTCCTCCAAGACAAGCCTGATGCCTCGAAATCACGTAGATATTCTGATGAGACCAAGACGAGCGCTTTTGGCCCTTGCCGCAACTCCTATCCATCACTCCTCGCAACCTCGGGCCATGACCTTACGCATATCCCGCATAAAATTTTAGGATTTCACTTGTCGGGAGTCTTCACTCCCCTTTATTTCAAATATCTCGATGTTCGATCCCTCGAAATGAGCCATCTACATCGATGACAATATTTTCTTTGATCTTGACGGCTAGGATCATTTCCTTGGACAATTTTAGTCGCCTACTGCTCGATAGGTGCCTTCCCTTTCTTTATGGCCCTGCTTCCATATGACCATGAGCTGTGATTGTGGGCCCAACTCCCAGGTGCTTCGTGATTTCACGTTTCACGACTTCGCGTCGTGCTCTATGCTCAAACCTATGAGTCATGAAATTGCGATCCCTCAGATCGGGTGACACACATCCCTTTGCATCGGATGACCCAGATGGATATCGACATTTTGATACCTTGAGATTTCGGGACTTGGGGAAGTGGCCTTTCTCACTTCAATTTTCCTGAAATGACTTCCTCCGAGGTTCGGATTTGGTGCCACGCATCCTGCTGGATTGGACGGCTCCTGCTGATTTCGGGTTTTGGGGATTCAAATCTTTTAGAAGCAACTTCAAAAACATTCTGAATTCCCGATTCCTGCGCTTATAACTTGCCGTTGATATCTGAACTTCGAAATGAAACTTCCTCCGCCAAACTGAAATTGCTCACTCGCTTGATTCAAGTCCATATCAGATCGCTCTAAGTGTTGTGCTTGTGCTTATGGCTGCGACCTCTGTAAATGAATACTTGGATGACTGAATGAGGGCATAGGAAAGCAAAATGATTAGTGATAGAGACAAAGAGAGAGAAGTGATCGACCTCAGAGAAAATAGAAAGGCTTAGGGCCGACACCTCTCAGGTAGGCAAAGGAAGAAAACTACAAGACAAAAGGAAGAAACCTTATGATTGGGTCTGCAACAGGGGGAGGGACATGGAAAATTATAGACTTAGGCAAAAACCCCAAATTCACAATACTCTGGCAAGTTTATGTGATAACACAAAGCTTTAACAAAAGCACCAAAGGTTGAGTTTTTATAAGAAGATTTATTGACCATTTGTTGCAAATTTGCATTGCATGATGACATGAGATTCACTTTATGTGGGTAGGTTGTTCTCATACGTGCATATTTCATTTGAACCCACCCATTTGCACCTTGACAATTTCGGTTTAGCAGGCAATTTTATTTTCTCCATGGCAACATTGTGTCAGTTCTTTACTGCTCAATCTAGGTGTTGCAACTAGATCAATGGTTGTGAGGGTTGCAACCATTGTATAGTGACTTGTGATAAATGAAGGATGTTTAGAGAAAATGAATCCTAATGTGTTGATTTCTTCTCAGTCTATCACATTATTCATCTTAAAATGATTTTTTGCATTCTCCATTTTACTTATGATGAGTTATTGTCGAGAGTCACGAGCCCTATTCTTGCTACATAAAATTCATTTATGTAGCAACATTTTACTCTTGATGTGATACATTTTGTTGAGAGTGAACATATTGAAGATAAGTGTTTTGAGATTTTGTAGATCAATTCATTTCATATAGTGCCCAATCTTATTATGTTTATGTCAACACCACCATTGAGCATAGATGTTTATAAAATACTTTTTGAAAATTAAGTATTATGTAATTAAATTGTTATATATAATATTTTAATGCATGGTGACTTTTTTATTAGCAGTTAGTCATATTGTGTTTTTTTAAAAGGGAATTATATTTATGGAGGGGCTTATCATTATTGAAATGGAAAATTAAAGCCACAAACTATTTGGTAATCTTCACCTACTCAAACAATGTTTTTTTTGGTCACATGAAAGTTTTCTTTGTATAAGGGTTGAAAATGTTTTTCAAGAGGGTATGTCTATCCAAAGGGTGCTCAAGTTTTTATTTTTTTTTATTTTTATTTTTTTTATTTTTTTTTATTTTTATGTTTGGACATATTAAGAAGGGCCTTTTGCAATTTTTGGAGCTATATTTATTAAATTGGTTAGTATATTTTCCAAGGTATGAATGTTATATCTTGGGCCATGCTTTTATTTCGGCAAGTAAAAACGTCTTATTATTGTTGAAGTATCTAAAAACAGTTCTATGCAACTTGTGAGGGTAATTAGTTGTGAATTTGGTTGGGATTAGTTGGTATTGCGTTGGTTTATCCTAAAATGAACCTCTAATCTTGTGTACTTTCTAACATGTGTCTATTACATAATTTTTGTTGAAAAGATGGTAGCAAGGTTATTTATTGATTCACGTAAGTTAAATGGCATTTGACAACACTTTTTGTTCAATGTGTAGAGGAACCTAGACTTTGGCAAAGTAGTTGGGTTGAAAAACAATGTTAAAACCTCAATTGTATAGCAGAACTTAGACATTAGTAAGAAAAGTCGGGTTGGAACATGGTGTTAGGAAGATCCTGTTAGAATATTGTGCTTGTTTAACCATAGACAATATTACAATATTGTCACCCAACCAAAGGCACACAACCACCCCCGAGCACTGTAACCTTTGACAGATAGAATGATTCTGGAAGCAACAATAGACCCAAAGGATAACCAAGAGAGAGAGGGCACACCTTTCTCCAAAGGTAGTGCACCAAGCAGAAAGTCCCAAACCACAGACCAAGACCAATACCCAGTTGCAGTCATTGCAATTGCACTCTTCCTCTAGACTTTCACACCACTTTCTTGAGTGTGAGTGTGTTACCAAATGAGCTCAATAGTATTCTATTTATACTAATATGAACAGGTGAACATGTGTCTCTTCAAGCAGGGCCGACCTATCCTTTTCTGCATATAATACTTCAATATTACTTATTCTACTGAGCTGACTTGTCTTCCAGGGTTTTCACACATCTGTTTAGGTTTTCTCTTGCTTCCAGAATATTCTATTCTAGTCAAAGGTTTATCCATGGAGGTTAATACCTCCCAAAGCTACCAAAACATGAACACTTCCACTTATCTAGGGAGGTATTTAACCATGATGTTCCCTTATGGTATTCATAGCCTTGCTCGCTAGGCCATGATCCTCTTGTCATGGTTATGAAGACCATGCTACTAGTAGCATCATTACGTCACCCATGTCTACACCCATGTCTACACCCATGTGGACCTGTCAATCTCGTCTAGGGGCCACAACCAACCAAAGAACACTAGAGTTACATCTTGTAGTGTGTTTCACCATCATCATCATGGGATACACCTGCATGACGTGCTCACCCATGACTACATGTGCATGATGTGCTCACCCATGGCTACACCCACATGCCGTGCTTACCCATGGCTACACCCATGTCGTGAGTATCATCATTACTATCATCATTATCCATCCATATCACATGGCATGGAAAATACCTACATGGTATTGCAGACCGATAACATCATTGGAGATACACATGCTATCTCATGATCATCCAAATCATATTATGAGAAACACCATCACAACCATACAGGTTCTTGAGTACGCTACTAGCATACCAGACTATCTCAGTAGTGTAGCAACAACTCGGCATACCAGACCATTTCATTGGAGTAGCCTACAATTCGACATAAAGTCTACAACTTGGCACAATGCCTACAACTCGATATGAAGCTTACAACTCGACACAAGGCCTACAACTCAACATGAATCCTACAACTCGACACAATGCCTACAACTCGGCACAAGGCCTACAACTCGGCATGAAGCCTACACCTCGACACAAGGCCTACAACTCGATATGTAGCCTACAACTTGACATAAGGCCTATAACTCGACATGAAGCCTACAATTTGGCACAAGGCCTACAAATCGACTCGAAGGCCTACAACTCAACACAAAGGCCTACAACTCGGCAAAAAGATCTACAAGATCCTTCTTTTCAAAATTTTCTATCAACTCCCTTTAACTGAGAGAATCCTCGAACCACACTTCTGTCTGCTGCATGTCCCTATGCATCCATCAAAGTGTCACAAAACCTTGCTACTTCCTGATCACTGACTCCCTATGAATTTTGTCTCCCTCTGAGTCCTTTCGAGTCTTTGTTTCTATGGTAACCTTCCTGAATACATAGGATAACTTGCTCAAAACATAAACAATAAGAGAAAACGTATTTGCAATATAATAACATTTTATATAAGAACATATAAATTTCATGGTAATTCATTATAGCATTACCAAGGTGTCCTTCCTGAGAATAAGAATAAGAAATATCTCATGGAGTTTGGCTATTGTTTCACTTGAGTTGCTTTTCTTCTGAGACAATTATTGTTTCCAACCTGGAGAGTGTGTTGTTCCTATGAATGTATTAGATTTGATATCTTTCTGGCTCTACAATTGCTTCTTGGACAAAGATCCATTTTCTTTCCAGAGATTTAGATCTAGTAGTTTCCTTTAATTGTTTCTACTACTCCACTTTCATGTGCTTGGAAGCTCCAAAAATCAAAGTCTTCATCCTTTGATGCCTGCTCTTCAATATTTGGTTCCATAATTTTTCCCTTATTCTTTGCAAGGATGATGTCAATCCTTGTCTTCCATGCTCTACAAAGATACCATGCTTCCGCTGCGCCACTCTGATTTTATGGAGGAAGTCACGATTGTCTTTGACTTTGACCTTGATTATTCTTTTGACTTTGACGCAAAAATTCAACTTTGAAATTTTTGATGGCTGAGGGAACTAGAAGATGCGCTGGGTTATGGAACACTAGGATAACCAAAAATTAGTCCCAATACTTCAAAAAAAAATTGACTGCAACTGGTGCTGCAACTGGCATTGCAACTGGTGCTGCAACTGGCACAAAGGAACTGGAACTGAAACTGTAATTGTGCTACAATGAGATTGATAGAGAGCTACAGATCTACCTTCCAGTGGTTAGACTGTTTTGAAGGTGGTGTGGGCCCATAACTTGTTAGAATATTTTGCTCATTTAACTATATACAATATCACAATATTTTCACCCAACCATAGGCACAAAACCATCCTCGAGCACCGTAACCTTTGATATATAGAATAATTCTGGAAGAAGCACTAGACCCAAAGGATAACCAAGAGAGAGAGAGAGTGCACCTTTCTCCAAGGGTAGCACACCAAGCAGAAAGTCCCAAACCATAGGCCAAGACCAACACCCAACTGCAATCGTTGCAACTGCACTCTTCTTCTAGACTTGCACACCACTTTCTTGAGTGAGTGTGTTACCAAATGAGCTCAAGAGCCTTATATTTATACTAATATGACCAGGTGAACACGTATCTCTTCAAGCAGGGCCGACCAATCCTTTTCTGCATATAATACTTCAATATTACTTATTCTGTTGAGCCAACTTGTCTTCCAGGGTTTTCACACATCTGTTTAGGTTTTCTTTTTCTTATGAAATATTCTATTCTATTTAAAGGGTTATCCATGGAGGTTAATACCTCCCAAAGATACCAAAACATCAACAAATCCCTGAAAATATTTTACCAAAGACTATCAATGTTCATAAGAACTTTTGCAATAGTTGTCATACAGGAGATAACAAAGGAGATGATATATGTTGCTCATGAGGATGATGATGAAGAGTGAAGAGGTGTCCTAATGATTAGGATGATCTTGATAAGAGGATGTATACACCCCATGAAGATATGTCATTGAAGGTCACTCGTTATACAAATATTTCCAACAAAGTTAATGAAACCACAACAATGATAAGTTCAACTCACATGAACAATCGCTAGATTATGTCGCAACAATAAGTAATGATTCTAACATATATTACAAGTTAGATTTTGATATTTTAATATCAGAGCTAGCAAGTCGATTTCTAGAAAGAAAATACAAATATTTATCATCAGAGCATGATTGTGAAAGAATTTGAACCCAATGGAAATTGGTCTATTCCCTATGTTCCTACTTCTAGGATTTATGATTTGGGGTTATTAAATTTTCGAGCAAGCCAAAAAATTAGATATATTTCCTCTAATATTCCAATAATTCCTTCTAATCATACTTATCAAGTGCCTTTGACCACCGATGGAGATTTATTGTATGGCCTTGATGATGATTATAAGTATGTACATATTGGTTTGATTCATTTTTTGGCTTAAATACTTTAGTCCGATTTGGTTTAAATGTCAGTAGTGTATGTTGTGTTTTAGATTGTCGGCATAATATATTCTCAGGTGAAGGAGGTTTATAGTATGGCCTTGATGATTATTATAAGTATGTACATATTGGTTTGATTCATTTTTTTGGCTTAAATCCTTTAGTCCAACTTGGTTTAAATGGTGTTTTAGATTGTCGACATAATATATTCTTAGATGCCTTGACTGAGGGTTTTTGAATATTCTTTTGACTTAGTGTATATTATATTTTATTTGAGATATTTTCCCTATCCTATTCTGAATCTTATGGAAGCAAGGGTGGAACAAGAAGGCCTTGAAATTGGTAGATTGTCTCTTGTTGTAGTGCATTTAGAAATTGATTGATTTTTTTTTGCAAGAGAAGTGTAAAGATCATAGATTACAAAAAGTATTGAAAAAGAAATATATATGGTTTACCCTCTTTGAAACACTATGTGTCTTGCAATTCAAGCATGGAAAAGAAATAGCCTAGCTAATCTATTAACAAGAGAAGGTATTCCTAGTTCCAAGGAAGAGTCTGTCAAGCTACTCAGAGCTCTCACTAGAGAAGAAAAAGGGAAGCTCACTAGCGAAGAAAAAGGGAAGCAAATAACTGATGAAGAACTATGTCCTCCAAGAAACTTTTGCTTTCCATGTTTTTGTCAAATGATTAGAGGGACCCTTGTAGAGTCATTAATCCTTCTCTAAGCAACTTTTGCTTTCCATGTTTTTGTCAAATGATTAGAGGGACTCTTGTAGAGTCATTAATCCTTGAGAGGTGGTATAATGTCTACAACATCGTAAATAATTACAAATATTATGGTCAGAGTCCATATATGAATTTCTCTGTCTCAGAGTTTGAGTTGCTTAAAAGGTTAAGGTGTGTTAGAGTTTTATTATCCGTAGACGACATTCAAGGATTTTATAAAGTCCACAATTAAGTTAAGTACATGAAAATCTATGGATAGTTTTTGATAGTCATACATTTGTTAATTGTGTCCCATGGTATCTGTGGTTTGTATTATTCTTAGAATTATTCTGTTCGAGAATTGGGTTTGATAGTGTAAAAGAAAATGATTTCTTCCTACATTTCACCATGGATGTTGTAGTAGTATCACAACAAAAACTTTCGTTTAAATTCGAGCTCAAGTGTACAAAAACCAAGGTAAAATATTTTCTTGAGACAAAGGATTATGGAGATGTGCCAATATATGCCTCGTGTACATATTTTGTTAGCCACTTTCAAGAAACAATTTTTCCACTTGAACTTCAAGATATGCCCTTTCTTCATGAATTTACCGCTCATGATCCATATGGAGAACCCAACATAGTGGGAAGAAACTAATATGATAGAGAGTGATGATCTTGAAAATCATTACATTGATCATGGTCTCCATATGGCCTACGAATATCATTATTTTCTATATGATTTAACATATGAATAAATTTTAATCTAGATCAAAATCACATGGAAGATTAAGTAGGAATCATATTGAGCCCAATGCCCAACCATTATTATTTTGTTTGTAATTTCAATTCAAATCCAGTTGTTAAGGGATCTTGTTATGGAATATCCATCAAGAACAACCCTCATGGGTTGAGATAACAAGTGGTAGTCTCCACTTTCCCAATCAAATTTGTTGGGAGACCTATGTGCATTGTCATAAAATTTTGGTGTACATGTCAATTTTATCAAGATTTATGGAGATGAAGTTGGCGGTTTCCCATGACCAATTACCTATTATAAAATCTATATATTGAGTCTCACTCCCTCATTTGAGGCATTTGAACTTGGAGAGGAGTCTTGAGAGCTTGGGTATAGGACATTTTGGAGTCGAGAGTCTGCAACATGCCTCTAGTGTCACACCTTTGTTGTTCGTAAAGTCTCCATATTCTCAGTAGGTTGAGTCTTTTGAGCTATCCTTCTATTTGAATCTCCATGCCATTTTGTATGATTAAGATTAACCATCTAAAAAAATGGTATTGTATCTAATCTACCTTCTCTCTAGTTCTTAGACTAGATTGAAACCAAAATATCTCTAGAAGTGAGTGGTCTGAGCAAGAGATTTTGCTGTTAGTAGAGCCATTAGGATGGGTTTGCAATAACATGTTTATCCCTATAATCTCTTTATCATATGAATACAATCATCTCTTTCTAAAGACTTCTATGTTGAGTTATGTCATGTTTCTCTAATTTTTTTTTTCTTTGAGCCAAAAAAACTATAGTTGAAGCAGTCAAGAAGTGATACTTTGTTAAGAGATGAATAAGTTGTAGAAGCTGGTGTACATCAAGGAATCCACACTCGAGGATGCTTGTGAAGGTAAAACGTTCCATATGTTGTAGTCCATATTCAATGGTAATAACATGTGCACATAATATTTCTCTCCATTACCTTGAGCTTTATATATTATTTGGTTTTGAAGTAGATACAAGTATTTTTCCACAAAAAATACTTTAAAATGGAAAGACAGAGTCATGATGTTTCCAACATATTGAGTAGGGGTGGTAACAGAGCCAACAAGTTGATTTCCAAAAAGATTTGAAAATATAATACAAATATTTATGATCAAAGATTGATTGTGTAAGAACTTGAACCCAATCCTAATTGGTTTATTCTCCATGTTCCTGTTTCGATAATATATGATTTGGGGTTATTAAAATTCCGAGATAGCCCAAAAATTGTATATGTTTTCTCTAATATTCTATTTAGCCTTTATAATCATCCTTGTCATGTTCCGTTGATCACTAATAAAGATTTGTAGTATGGCCTTGACCATGATTATAATTATGTATGCATTGGTTGATTCAATTTGGCCTAAATCCTTTAGTCCAACCTATTTCAAATGTTAGTAGTCTCTATTGTGTTTTATATTGTTTGCATAATACATTCTTAGATATATTGATAGGGGGTTTTGAAGCTCCTTTTAATAATGGACCCATATAGTCTTTTGTAGTTCCTCACTATTCTATTAGTTTAGTAGATCCACATATCAAAACTATTCTCCAAGCATATGTCCAAGTTTCTAAGTTCAACATGTTTGATCAGTTTCATATTGTCCATTTACTCACAATTCTTTGTCTTAGGTTTATCACTACCACTATATATTCACACCATCCTCAACTTTGTGATACCAAACTCCATGAAAGCATGCTGACATGTCTAGAAAATGCAACACCCATTGTTCTTGATTTTTCAAAATTAACTTATCCTGAAGAATGACAAGAATGATATGTGAAAATCTTATCACAAATTCCAAAACCTATTATTATTTATAGATTTAACCTAAATCAAACATCATGAGTAAATGTGATTACATTAAATAAAGCCAATTCCTTGAGGTTGCTTGAATCCATATCATCTGTAAGTAAACCCTAGTTTCCTTCCTTTCTAAATCTAGAATCTGTTGATACTGAGAGGGGGGTGAATCAATATCAAGTACAATTTAAAACATTTTTCAAATTATACTTAAACCATTCAATTATATCCAATGAGAAATGAAAAAGAGTATAAGAGTTACACCAATACACCACAATACACCATGCACAATATATGATAAATAATCAATAGTTATTGTTCAAGGGAAGTAATGACTTCAAAAGGTAGCTACAACTTTCAAATGTAAAGGGAGGGATAAACCTCCAAGAGGAAGATAAAATCCTCCAATATTAAGAGAGGGTTTAACTCTCCATCTTTTCTCCTTCCTTCCACCCAATAATATATGAGAGATAATAAAAATTTACATTAAATCATGACCATCAACCAACCATCACATAGAACCTGATAATGCTTCCTGAGACTTCTTCAATTTCTGTGATTCTTCAATTCTTGGAATACTCTGATACTATAGATAATATTACTCAATGTATTATTTGAAACTTCTCCAAGTTTCACTCCTTGAATCCTCCCCAAAAATAAGTTATAGAAAGAATGGTAGACTTTATTCAATTTTGGTTTTTTTCAGGAGAGAGAACTTGTATAGAATGCCCCACGCTCAATATTTAACATCCGATTCTGAAACTACCACACAAGAAACTAAAGTCCATACTATTTCCAATTAAATTGGTCCCACTTCATTTGGATTCTCTATGAAGAAGTTATGTCTGTTTTACCCGGAACACCTGTTTATTGACTAGCTTCAGGACTGGTAAAAAACCCTATCTTCCACAGAGTGTATCTCCACAATTATAGCGAATCAAGAGCTGAAAATTTTACCATAGGTACCTTGATATGTATTATCAATACCATATCAATTTAACCATTTGAATCGTTCTAGAGAAAAAGTTATAGCGAAAATGGTAAGATGACCTGTAAATAACATACCTTAGAACACATCACCAAAAGATTTCATCCTCCCTTGAAATCCGACCTTCTTTACTTATGATTTCCTCTGAAATTCAAATTGTGTATCAAATGAATGTATTTATACCATTTATGTCACTTCCTTTTAACATTAGGGCCGACCTGACACTTTCTTATTTTGTAATTATTTTCTTTAATTATCTTCATGGCCTATATGTACTTTCTTCTTCAATTCACTTTATCATCTTCAAAAATTCATTTCTCCTCAACCATGAGGATCCACGTGACATGCCACCTACCACCAGAAACAAAATGATGTATACTATCCATCCATGGGTTTTGTTTCTGCATGTACATTATCCTTCATGTCCAAATACCTTCATCAATCTTGCGGTCCAAAACCAATGACTAGGGTTGACATCAATGACAACAACCAATCTTCCAACAATCTCCCCCTTTGTCATTGATGGAAACACTCATGCTCCTCCTATCATCATGATCCCAATTTCTCTCCCCCTTTGACATTAATGGCAAAGGGTAGGGCTTCCCCCCCTGAGTTCAATGGCATAAGGTGACCTTCTTCTTTGGGGCTGCTCCCCCTGAACATCTGACACTCAATAATACTTCATCCTTATTTTTGGTCTTTGGGACTTTTTCTTCCTTGGAATCCTTTTGTGTGGCTTCTGTCTTCTCTCTCTTCTTCATGTCTAGGATGTATATGTTGTTTGGTCTTGTTGTTTCAGTTGCAACCAATCTTCCTGAGTTATTTTCTCTGATTTTACATTTTTGGGAGTCAAACGTAAGAGTGTATCCTTGATCACACATTTTACTAACACCGAGTAGATTATGCTTCAAGTCTTCAACCAATATAACATTCTTTTCTTTTACATTTTTTCTTCCAATCTCTACTACACCTTCTCCAAGTATTTTGGTAGATGAGTCATGTCCAAATGTAACATTGCCACCCTTTCTCTTCAAGATGATGAATTTGTCTTGATCCCCAGTCATGTGTGAAGAACATCCACTGTCTATGTACCATTCATATTCTTCTTTACATTCTTCATCGATTAATGCTATTTGACAATATTCATTGTTTGGAATCTCTTTCCTTCTCCATACTGTGGTTGGAATAGGGACATCTTCATTCATATATATGCAATCTCGTGCTTTGTGACCAAGATAATTACATTTGTAGAATACAATATTTTTTTCCATCAATGGGGAAAATGAATTATAACTTCTGTTGACAAATCCACGATTATTTCCATGTCTTCTATTTACACCATTCATGTTTCTTGCGTACTTGTTCCTTTCATTGATTATGAAATTAATTGCGTTATGTCCAAAATTTTTGCAAGTATAACAATGAGCAAGAAAGAAATTTTAATACCTTGGAGTAAGTGGCCTTCTTTGTGATGTAGTCCATCTGGGTTCACGATATACTCTTCTGTAGTTTCCTTCATACTGATTGAAGCTTCTTTGATTCCTGAAGGTAGGATATCTTCTTGGATATTCATATCTTTTGTAATCATTCCTTCTTTCTGGTATCATGGTCCACTTCTCATCAACTGTCTGTGTAGCTCTTTCTTCAACCTTCTTGTTGGTATTTGCATCTTCTTTGTATGAAGTTTCACCCATGCATCCAATATGTGTTAAGTATTTTGGCACTTGAGAGTTTCTTAAGCTCTTCCTCAATGAGACAACTTCTTGCTCAAGTTTCTCACAATGTTCTTCTTTCTTCATCATTTTGATATTCCTTACTTCTCCTATTCTTGTTTCTTCTTCGAGTAGAGTTTTCAAGGAAATGTTTTCTTCTCTTAGTTTCTGAAAGTCTTCTAATTGTTTCTTCAAGCTTACAACTGTCTTTTCACAACTACACAATTCACTTCTTAGTTTACTATGAGTTTCTTTGAGAGGGTTGAACTCTCCATCCTTGCCCCTTCCTTCCACCCAAGAATATATGAGAGATAATAAAACTTTACATTAAATCATGACCATCAACCAACCATCACATAGAACCTGATAATGCTTCATGAGACTTCTTCAATTTCTACAATTCTCAAATTCTTGGAATACTCTGATCCTATAGATAATATTACTCAATGTATTCTCTAAAACTTCTCCAAGTTTCACTCCTTGAATCTTCCCCAAAAAGAAGTTATAGAAAGAATGGTAGACTTTATTCAATTCTAGTTTATTCAGGAGAGAGAACTTGTACAGAATGCCTTGTACTCAATCTTTAACATCAGATTCTGAAACTCACACACAAGAAACCACATTCCGTAATATTTCCAATTAAATTGGCCCCACTTCATTTGGATTCTCTATGAATAAGTTATGACTGTTTTACCTGGAACACCTGTTTATTGACTAGCTTCAGGACTGGTCAAAAACCCTATCTTACATAGAGTGTATCTCCATATATATAGAGAATCAAGAGATGAAAAGTTTACCATAGGTACATTTATATGTCTTCTCAATATCATAGAAATTTCACCATCTGAATAGTTCTAGAAAAAAAGTTATAGCGAAAATGGTAAGATGACCTGTAAATAACATACCTTAGAACACATCACCAAAAGACTTCATCCTCCCTTGAAATCTGGCCTTCTTTACTTATAATTTCCTCTGAAATTTGACTTGTGTATCAAATGAATATATAATGATATATATTTATACCATTTATGTCACTTCCTTTTAACATTAGGGCCGACCTGACACTTTCTTATTTTGTAATTATTTTCTTTAATTATCTTTAGGGCCTACATGTACTTCCTTCTTCAATTCACTTTGTCATCTTCAAAAATTCATTT
>ML821184.1:95915-118809 GCA_009831015.1 Picea engelmannii
TTATCTTAAAATATATCATAACTCATACCGTTACCCATCAAACAAACTTGGGTCCATTACCCAAACCTGGGGTCTCCAACTTCTCATGGCCATAACTCTCTAACCGTGAGGAATTATGTGACGTTCCACATACCACCGGAAATCAAATGACAAGCACTATCCATCTAGGATATTTTCCCTGACAAATTCACTTTCCTTCATCTCATTATTCCACAATTAAGCATGGGTTCTCTTACTCCACAAAGCGTCTTTCCGTGAGGGCTTTCACCATAAGGGGACCACTTTGGAGTTCATCCATATTTAATTCTTATCAACCATGAAAAAACAATAATGAGTCATATTTACATCAAACAATATTGGGTCCATTACCCAAACCTTTGTGCTACGGGGATTTCTTCAAGGGTTGACATCAATGACAACCAACCTTAATAAACAAGAGTATTTCATAATCAATTCTATTAGATAACCATTCTTCTTCAAGAAGTATTTTCCACATTTACCTAGATTCAATTGTATCTCCTTAATGATAGCCATATATTCCTCAAATTTCCCATCAAAAGATATAGGTTCCAAAGAGATCAACTTTTCCTCAAGTTGCATAGCTTGGATTTCATCAACTTTTCTGAATAGGTTCTTTAGCTTCTTCGATACTTCATTTGAGAAGTAAGTTGTCATGACACCTAAAATTACCCTTCAAATGTAGGTTTTTATGACATATAAAAGATCATATTTTTTGTAATTGAGAAAGAAGTTATCATGATCATCCTTAGGATCATGAACCACAGTTTTTGTCAAATGCCATAGGCCTTTATTTTCTTAGTAAAGTCTCCATATCATATGCACACATGCCATAATTATGACTGCTGAGCATGATTGGTTCTTATTGGATGTGTTGTATTCTTTTCAAGTATAGATTGTCCATCATGACATGATTGTCTTCCTATTTTTGGAGATAATTATAGGTGTATTTATGGGTTTTTTGGTGGTTTTAACCCATGGTTTTATATCCATTGTACTATAATCCTAGTTAAGGGATTAAGGTTGTACACTAATCCTATTTATAGGATTAAGGCCAATTAATGATCCATAAAGATAAAAATAATGTTGAGACTAGTTAAGAGGTGTGGTTGTGGGTCAGGCTAGTTTTCCTGGTTAAGGTTTTGTTGGCAGCCAATAATGATTGTCAAATTTTATCATGGTAAAATGTCGTCGCCAAGGGATAAATTTTTCTGTAGCTACCTCTTTCTCCTTACAAAATTTTCTATCATTTTGGTTTTGAGAAGGTTCATTGGCCTAGTTATGTGTAAGAATTCATCATTTTAATCTATTGTTTGTTTTGTTTAATTTCATGACTAAAAGCATGGAATTAGAACAAAATTTGGGCTTGAGTAATCATCATACAGTTTGCAATTTCTTTTGTTTGTTTTGTAAATGGGATTGTAACTAAAGGGAATCTATATTATTTTTATAAACCTAAAAGTTTGTAAGCCTATCTTTTCATTTGTTGATCCATTATCATAACACTTGATTTATCCACTTTGGGAGATATGACTTAGTCATTTCTATTTTTTATTATATGGTTTTTAGATTTGACATATGCTTGACTGCGCAGCTAGCAAAACCTTGGGTTAAATTCGAAATATGAATCCTACTCATACCAGTCGAATCACGATCTTGTCACCCTGGTATATGACTGTCACACTCACATTCCACATCACCCTTTGTCCTGCATAACTCAGGTTTTCATTCATTGTTGAAACATGCAAGTAGTGGTGTTTTGGGTTTAGTATTCATTTCTTAGAATGTTTTACTGTCCTGCGCGTCCTCTGTTTATTACCCACTCAAATCTCCAAATGTTTGTTATGGTAGCCTCTCAAATCCTTAGGTATCAGGTTACTCCCAATTATGCATACCTCTTCCTACTGTTTGTGTGTTGGAGAACACAATCTACCTCTCACTGCCGTTGCTGTTTCTATGTGATAGTATCCATGGCGCCCATGGTAAGAATAGAACCCAATGGTTCGCAATACCTCCTCTCTCATGACGACACCATAGACGACATTGTGGCACATGGATGGGATGTTTTCATCAGACAGTTTGAGGGTTTCAACCTCACTGTGACCCAAGATTTCGCTCAGACGTTTTTTGGTACCAGGGCTAATATCGGGGATCTGCAGCTAGAGGTGACAAGGGTTTCCATCGAAGAAGCTATAGGACTATTCCAGGAGGGAGAACGATGGTTAAAAAATGCCAAAATCGAAGGTGTGCCCTGGCATTTTCTCATGGCCTCCAAGAAATCATTTTGTTGCCCAAAAGGTACACCAATTTATCTTTTCAAATCCCAATGGCATGGCCTACTCTTAATGCTGAAGTAATTTATTACCTGTGAAGGTAGATATGGCCTGGTATTCTTGTATCATGTCTTCTTGCTTATGGTTTTTCTAGGTTTCAAGTTGAATGTGCCTTTTTATCTGCATAAGAGTTTACAGAAAATGGCTAAGTTCTATCAGAGGCATAAATTAAACCCACAGTCAAGACTATTTCACCATGGCCTCATCCGAATCCTTGTGATCTCGCATTTGTCTAAGATTGGGGATAGTTGGGGAAATTTCTTGTTTAGGAATAATTTTTCCCTACCTGAAAATCAAATAGAATTACCTATCCATCTCAATGAAAACCCCAGTCCCTGTCAACCTAACCCTACTATCAAAAACCTATGTGTTAATCTACAAAAGGAGCATGCGACCACAGATCAAACCTCTGTTGCTATTTGGAACCCATCGGGCAAAAGGCCACAATGCGATTTCATGCCCAAAAAGTTATTAGAAGAGGTTTTAGATGTGTTAAAAGACAAGATTCCTACTATTCCTATTCATGAGCTGACTCAGGTTGTTTTCAACAAATGAATTGTCAAGACAAATAGCAAGCACACGAAACAGAGTAATCCATATGTGAATTTTAAGAATAAGAGGCCATGCCGACTCCTATCTAGGAAATTGAGAAATCAACATCATGGCAATGAGAAATCGACCCCAGTGATCGAGATCGATGATCATTTTGATGAAAATGATATCGATATTTTTATTTCTCAACAAGATGTAGATGACCAGTTCCTAGGAAACAAAATCGATACTGATGCAATACAATATGATTTCGTTTCTAATATCCCATTGTTCCTAAAGAACCAAGACGATTTCTCTGGTATATGATAGGATCTGAAGCAAATTACAGGACATACCAAAGTACCCTCTGCAAAACAGACTCAACCTCTACCTACCATAGAACCTGTTCACTGTGAAAACTTTCTTGATTGGGTTGAGAGATAGGGTTGAGAGATACTACAGGGATATCCCCTATCTCCAAGCATAGTTGAACCAAATTGTAGCATGAAACTCCTTGCTCGAGAGGGAAAATGAATAATCAAAAGCATGCGTTCGATCGAATACTGACAGGGCAAACAAGAGGACTAAACGTGATGGTAATGTAATTATTAAAAACTCAACGAATTTCAACACCATCATAAATTTGGATTTATCAAATGATTCTTTATCAAATCTCTGAAATGGCAAATATTTGTTTTGATTTTTGTGATTTGGTTCTGTTTGAAAAAATAAAATAGATTCATTTCTCATTTTGTTTTTATTTTAAGACTAGCTACAGAATCGAAAGATTCTGTAGCCAGTTTATTTAAAATTATTTATTTCTATTATTATCTAAACTATGATTTCATTTTATCTTTTTAGGTTAGCAACAAATTATAATGCTATGTTTAAGGAAAGTGAATCATGGTCAAGCGGTTCAATTAGCTTAAGTAATTTCCCATTTTTGAAAAAAACAATGTCATTGATGTAATTATTTTTGATATAAGGACTCCTACATGAGTATTCCTGTTGTTATTCTATTTTTTGTAAAACAAACTTATTTTCAAGGATCATCCTCTATCTTGTATGATAAGAGGTAATTGATCCAAGACATGTTTAAATAACTGTTGTTGCTTAGTGTTTAAGGACACATTGTTTTGGACCACAGTATGGACATATAATTTTGGAAGTGATATAGGAAAGCAGTTCACTGTTGGCTTTAGACCTATGTGAACTGTGCAATGCTTGTTTCATTGTATTCTCATGTTATTTCTATGTTATTTGTGTTGATTTAGCTTTAGACTTATCTCCACATGATATTTCATATTGTTGATTATTTGAATGATGTCCATGATCTGTTGGTTTAGTTTGAACTTGTGATCGATCAATTATTTAGTTATTTTTGAGTTTACTTCTGATATTAAATGGTTGATAATATCAATGTCCAGGATTGAGATTTATTTTATCCTCAACTATTGGTTATCTTGAGGTCACATGATATTTAATTAGTTATCTTTTTGCTGTTATAAATTCACTCCAAAGCATGAAACACTTCCTTGAATTTCTTCCGGAAGCACTATTGATTGTTTCTGTCATAGGTTTCCCTTAAATAAAGAACAAGAAGGAGCTCATACAATACAGAGAGAGGAACTTGGTTTATTGCTGACCAGTTAGAGGTTAGTAGATGTATTGTTTTCTTTTATTTAAAGTTGTTTACATACGAATGAACGATGATTTCACTAATTAACTTTGTCTATTTTTGTGTCATCGTTACATTCTTATTCACTTAGTGTTTATTATTTCAATATCTTTAAACATCAATAAAGAGTACTATTCATATTTGATATTGTTCATAAATTTTATCAAACAATTATGTTCGCAAGATTTTATTTTAACCTTGTAAAATTGTATATAATCTTTGTATATTAAAACTATTAGCTCAACATTTTGTAATTAGTTTGTCGATTGTTAAAATCATAGCTTTAGATTAGTTTATTTCCTTTCATTGTTTTTAGGACCCTAGGTGGCTAATGGAGCCATAAAACCCGTTAGGTTAGATCATACCAAATGGCTTGGGTTAAATAGATAACCCCGGTACAGATCTATCCTTCCTATTGACGGTGTTTCATAAACGGATGTCAACAAATGGAACTAGAAGGAGGGCCTGAAATTAATTGATGGCATGTGGAGGTCGTAAGACTCCCCTAAATAATCGTTCTCCTGTCATAACGCGTAGTCACTCAAAAAATAATGTTACACTTGACCCAACTACTACCTCAAACATTACCCCTGACATTCCCATCGAACCAGTGACACCAGTTCCTCAAGGGATTGACGTCCAAGAAATTGTTCGCCACTCGATCATAAGAAATCCAAGTGCTTTATCCCAAATCAGACAATGTGGTAGACAACTTAAACAATCCCTTGATTTCACAAATGTTCAAGAACAACCTCAAGACATTAGTATACATGAAAACCCTTTAGGTGGTAATATTACCAATCCTGTTAAATCACTTATCCTTGGTGTTGGAGGATCTGGTATCCCACCATACCCACCTGGTTCTTCTCCACCTTCTTCAGAAGGGGAATCCTTGAATGAAGGAAGTTCTTCATCTGAACCATATCAACCTTTGGCTCCAACAAATCCCATGGAAAACCAAAATAATCTCGCCAGACCTTGGCTCGATCAATATGCCATGGCTATGCCTATACCCCAACACTCATTGCCTATACATCCAGAGAAATGGCTGCCCAAATTTGATCCAGATTCGAAGCAATTAGCTGAGGATCACATCGAGAAATTTATGCTAGATGTTAGACTCTGAAGTGTCGAAAACGAAGATGTCGTGTGCAGATTATTCCCTTACACTTTTGAGGGGAATGCCTCAACCTGATATTTTGCACAACAACCTCAAACCATAGTCTCTTGGGACAAGTTTGAAACCTATTTTTTAGAAAAATTCAGAGATGATAAATCTCCAAAAGCCTTGGTAATGCTACTCTCTAGTTTAAAGATGAACCCTAAAGAAAAAGTTAAAGACTTTAACCAGAGATTCCTAACGCTGAAAAATAAGATCCTTGTAGATTTGATGCTTGCAAAAAACTTGATTGTTGCATATTATACTAAGACCCTGCATAACAACATAGCCATATGGGTTAAAAGGTCCAAAAGGAACACATTATTAGAAGCCTTTGAGGAGGAAGTCCTGATTGAGAAAGACATTTTGAGTTTGAAAGATAATCTAATTAGTGAAGCTAAAACGACTTCATCTTCTAAAAAGAAAATAGAAATTTTCACTAGGCCTCCTTAAGCTAAAAATCAACAAGAAACTTTAGACTTGGAGAGTTTGCAGAAATCTTTCCAGAAATTATCCAATCAGGTCGTTGAATTGAAAATAACAACCGAGGAAGCATCTACAAGTAAAGGAGGTTTCATACCACCTTTTAGAAAACCTTTTCCTTCAAACCGGCCAAACCTGACCACAAAAGGTCTAAACTTCAAAGGCCTGCAGTATGCTTTGCAAACAATATTGGAAGCACATGACAATTCTATTTCTACCCCTCCTGAGAATCATGATGATATTGTTGAGGAAGAAACAACTGATGAGGAGGATTCCTCTCCTCTCGTTTTTGGGTACTTGTCGAATAATATCTTTCAAGCAAACTTTGAAATTGTTCATCTCTATAACACTAGAAGTAAAACACAAAACAAGCCCTCACCCTCACCCGAAACAAGTAAAAATGTGGTTTCAAAATAACCAAAACAAACTGAAACAAGACAAAACCCAGCTGCCCCAGTTTTAGAGTATGATTTAGTTGAAGATCTCAAAAAATCAAGGGCAAATATTTCAGTTTTTGAATTGCTGAAATTTCCACTTATCCTACAGAAAATGCTCCAAAGAATTTTTGAAAATAATAAAAAGAATGATCTTATTAGAAAAAAATTAGCAGAAACTGACTTAAACAAAGCTAAAGATGTCCCAGGTAAAAATTCATATGAAAACTAGGACAAAAGGGAATCATCAGAAAAAACTGTAGGAAACTTAGATAAAACTGTTTCAGGTACAACAATAAAAAATCAACAGAATTCTGCTGTTTCTGCACGAAAAAATGTGCCTCCTTTTTTATTAACTTTTGAATTTTTTAATAGGAATGTACATAACTGTATGGTTGACTCTGGCACATTGTCAAATGTTATGCCTTTGTCAGTGTGCCAGAAAATTAACGCTGAAGTAAAACTTTCTGATTTAAATATCATTCAGTTAGATCAAACTAATGTCAAAGTTATTGGTGAACTTAAAAACATGTTGATAAGATTATCGTCCAATCCCAAGGTTCACCAAGTAATTGATATTATTGTTGTCGACATTCCTGAAGTATATGGTCCGTTTTTGAGTAGAGATTGGTTAGAATAGTTACATGGCTATTTTGCTACAGACTGGTTTCATTTATGGTTGCCAGAAAATGGACAACCCAACAAGATCAAAATAAAAAGAGAACGTTACCTCAAGTACACGGTGACAGATCTAAACAACCCAAATGAGCCTTTCATTACTGCGAGAAATTTGATTGAGACGCAGGGAATGAATACCTTTTTTTGGTAATTTTATGACTTAAATTTCCTCTATCACCAACCCAGAACAACAATTTGAAGTAACAACTTATACTCAGGCATCAACTTTGCCAAGTACACCAAACATTGCTAATAACAAACAAATCTGGTCCTTATATTTTGATGGATCCAAATCTCGAGAAGGGGCAGGTGCTGATTGTGTGCTTATCGATCCTACATGTAATAAAGCATTTATTGCTTGTCGATTAGAGTTTGAATGTACTAACAACACAACAGAGTAAGAAACACTTCTGCAGGGACTAAAAAAGGCACTGGACATGGATGTGAAAAATTTGGTAGTATTTGGTGATTATGAAATCGTAGTTAAACATGTAAGAAATGCAATACATTGTTCGTCACCACATTTGAAGAATTACCAAACTGAGGTATGGGGTTTAATGCATAAATTTCTAGCATTCAATATAAATTCCATTCCTAGGATGAGTAATTCAGAAGCTAATTTACTAGCTAATGTTACTTCTAAATTGTTGCCTGCTGAAGGTATTTCTCCTAACGCGTTCTCTGTCGAATTGTTATTCAGGCCATTGATTCCTGACAACATCACAAACTAGCGAGTATTTGATGATGATCAACAGATCATCAATTTTTTTTCATATGGAAGACACCTTCCAGGATGAATTTATCGATGAAAGCACTCATGACGAGAATCTCTGAGATTTAATGGTAATATCCGATCCTCGATCTCCAGAATCATCATCCGAGCTGGTAAAATCTATCCCCAAATCTGTTGTGAGAATAGAGCAATTTTATGACCTACATGACAAGTTTAGAGGGGTAGTCAATTGCAAAACAAATAGTTCCTCTTTGCTGTACGAAACTGTAAATTTAGGAACACGAGATAGTCCTCAAAATATCGATCTAGGAAAAGGGTGTTCTGAACAAGAAAGGTCTTCTTTTATAAAATTTTTCAAAGAATTTAAATATGCATTTGCTTGGACATATGATTATTTAAATACTTTTGATCCAAACATCATACAACACATAATTCCTATGAAACCCCAAACTCAGCCTTTCCAACAAAAATTGAGGAAAATGCATCCTAAATTGGAACCTACCGTAAAAAAGGAACTAAATAAATTACTTAATGCAAAGATAATTTTTCCATTTAGGCATACTCAATGGGTATATAACTTAGTCCCTGTAAGGAAGAAGAGTGGAGAAATTCGACTTTGTGTCGATTTTCGAAATTTAAACTGAGCCTCTGATAAAGACAACTACCATGTTCCTCCAATGGAACAAATTCTGCAACAAGTATCTAGTTCTGAAAGACTATCTTTATTAGATGGTTTCTTAGGATATAACCAGGTCCTTATGTCTCCATCAGACCAAATTAAAACCACCTGTCGCACCCCGTGGGGCACTTACGCCTACAGAAAAATGCCTTTTGGACTGATAAATGCCGGTGCCACTTTTCAGAGAGAAATGGACATTTCTTTCCATGGCCTCATCAACCAGTCAGTTATGGTATATCTAGATTATGTCATCATATTTTCCAAAAACAAGAAAGATCACCTATCTCACCTTAGGGCTGTGTTAAAACGATGTCGCAAATTTGACATTTCACTCAATCCTAAAAAATCAGTCTTTGCAGTAGAACAAGGGAAATTGCTTGGGTTTATAGTTTCTAAAGATGGAATGATAATTGATCCTGAAAGAATCCAAGCCATTGCCAACCTTCCCCCTCCTTCTTCCAAAAATGCCATGCAATCCTTTTTGGGTAAAATTAATTTTGTCAGACGATTTGTTCCGAGTTTTTCTGAAATGTTTAGACCTCTACACAATCTGATTAAAAAGGATTTTTTATACAGGTGGGGACCACATGAGAGTCAAGATTTTGATTCTATCAGAAAATCGATAATCGAGGCACCTTTCTTGATGAGCCCTGACTTTTCCCAGGATTTTACATTATATACTTTTTCATCTGACAGATCTTATGCCGTTGTACTCACACAGAAAAATACTGAAAGTAATGAGACACCCATCTCATTTATGAGCTTTGCCTTTAAAGGAACATAACTAAATTACCCCACGGTAGATCAACATGCCTATGCTATTTTTAAAGCTGTTAAACATTTCAGGTCTTACCTGTTAAAATCCAAGACAAAAATGATTGTTCCTTACCTTGCTGTGAGAAATCTGTTAGTACAAAAGGAGCTGGGAGAGAAAAGGGAAAATTGGATGACATCACTGCAGGAATATGACCTCAAAATAGTACTTGCACAAATCATTATAGGTCAAGGCCTTTGTAAATTGGTGGTTGATTCAGTTGAGAAATTAGAAAGTCAAATAAATACATCAACTGTAAATCAACATGATGAAAAATAGATAGCTGTACACAAATTGTGCCGAATTCATGGTATGAGAATATTATATTATATTTGCTGTACAGAACCACTCCTCGTAATTTTGATCCCAAAAACATAAGATAAATTAGGCTTAAATATGCTTCTTTCCAATTAATTAATGATATATTATTTCGAAATAATTTTGACAGTGTTTTTCTGCGTTGTTTAGAAAAAAAGGAATCCAAAAAGGTGTTGTCTGAACTGCATTCCAGTGATGCCGAGGGTCATTTTGGTGGGGATACCACTGCTCAAAAAGTACTAAGGGCTGGCTACTATTGGCCTACCTTGTTTAAGGATGCTCACACGTTGTCCTGTAAATGCATTATCTGCCAAAAGGCTGCAGGACGGGTGAAGAGAGAAACTTTTCCTTTGCATCCTGTGACAATAGACACACATTTTTAGCAGTGGGGCCTAGACATTATAAGACCAATCAAATCCCCTTCCTCAAAGTAGCACAAGTACATTCTCATGAAAACAAACTATTTTATGAGATGGTCTGAACATTTACCATTAAAAGTGGTCAATACAAATCATGTAGTGTCGTTTCTGAACTTCCATATCATCAGTCGATTAAGAATTCCTGAATATTTGGTTTTTGACAATGCTTCTTATTTTTCTTCCCTAGATATGAATGTTTTCTCTCTGGAAAAAGGGATTAAACTAAAGTATTCTACCAGCTATTACCCTCAAGGGAATGGTCTAGCTGAGTCAACAAATAAGAATATGATCAAGATTATAAAAATGACAGTGTCAGAAAACCACAAGAATGGGCACAATGCATTATACAAATCACTTTGGGCTGATAGGGTAAATCCAAAAGTCTCCATTGGTAATTCTCATTTCTTCCTCATTTATGGAAGAGAAGCCAACCTTCCCCCAAATGTCTTGCTTCCTTCTCTACAATTTTCGCAGAAAGTTCAAGAAGAGGAATGTCCTCCTCTAGAAAATCAGATTAACGCTCTATTAAAATTAGAAGAGGTAAGGATGCAAACAAAACATAAATTGGATTATCACCAACAAATTGTAAACAGATGGTTCAATACAAGTTCATCCTATGAAAGAAATTTTAATGTAGGGGATTTGGTCCTCAAATGGGACAAAGAGCACGAGAATAAAGGAGAACACACCAAGTTCCAAAACTTGTGGTTGGGGCCTTTCGTCATTTCTGAAAAATTGGGTCCAAGTTATTTTTGGCTACACAACTTAGAGGGACAACCAAACACTTTTCCAGTGAATGGACAGTCTCTAAAAAAATACTTCACTTAAGAAAATCAGATCCACCCCTTTGTAAATACTTTAATTTACATTTTCTTTGTTAATTTTGGTTCTTTTCATTTTGCTTGTTTTTTTGTATTTTCTGGATGATTATGTCTGAATTATTGTTCATTATTGAAGGGAATTTGATTTTTCATTTGAAACAATTGAGAACAGTTCGAAGCATCTGAACTCATATCAGTTACCGTAACTTTTGTCTAGTCATTATTCCCAGTTTTCATTGAAATCTAATGGAAACACGATTATCTTTAAAAAACTTCTAACGTCATCCCCGTTTTAAAGAAAACAACTCACAGTGCTTTCCCATCCCAGAGATGATTTCTTAATTGAAATATAGATGTCCAAATTGTGATGAAAGTCATCATAACAAAAAAATGATTCTTAAAAGATCAACCCTTTCATTACCTGACTATGAAATTTTCTGTATCACCCTGCTCTCTTGATATCACAAAGTTCTAAAAATATTATGAACTTTTTTGGAGAGTTGGAAGAATTGTAATGTGTGGGAATTATGTGTAAACTTGCTGGGATTTTGAACAGGTCTGCTGGTAGCGGGTAAATGCACTCATGATACCAAGACAATGTTTTCGGGGTACTAAATAGGCCCGCTGGCAGTGAAGCAATGTCAGGTTCGAATATCCTCAGGTATGTTTTGAAAGTTTGATCAGATGTAAGGATGTTTTGGTCACAAATGGACAACTCTTAGTCGAGATAGAAGTACTAGAGTGGGTTAAATGACATCCCTGCCGAGGCTATGGAAACCTGCTGGCAACAATGGTCCTATCAATGGTATTGGAGCTATCTGTATAAACATCACTACCCCTGTGATCTAACGAGATACCAGATTACATTTTTTGGACAAAAATTTACCCAATACTATGACTGTGTTATTTTTCTGAGTTATTGTTGAAATGCTTGATTTGTCTTTTAATTGCCTCTATTAATTATTGCTGAGTCATCTGTTCCCTGATATAAAGTTCTGATGATGCAGAGATAACTGCTTCACCCAACATGTCGCCATTGTTGGCAGCCGATAATGCTTGTCAAATTTATCATGGTAAAATGTCGTTTCCATTGTTGGGAGCCAATAATGCTTGTCAAATTTTATCATGGTAAAATGTTGTCGCCATTGTTGGCAACCAATAATGCTTGTCAAATTTTATCATGGTAAAATGTCGTCGCCAAGGGATAAATTTTTCTGTAGCTGCCTCTTTCTCCTTACAAACTTTTCTATCCTTTTTGTTTTGAGAAGGTTCATTGGCCTAGCTATGTGTAAGAGTTCATCATTTTAATCTATCATTTGTTTTATTTAATTTCATGACTGAAAGCATGAAATTAGAACAAAATTTGGGCTTGAGTAATCATCATACAATTTGTGATTTCTTTTGTTTATTTTGTAAATGAGATTGTAACTAAAGGGCATCTATATTATTTTTATATACCTAAAATTTTGTAAGCCTATATTTTCATTTGTTGATCCATTACCATAACACTTGATTTATCCAGTTTGGGAGATATGACTTAGTCATTTCTATTTTGTATTATATAGTTTTTATATTTGACATATGCTTGACTATGCAGCTAGAAGAACCTTGGGTTAAATTCAAAATATGAATCCTACTCATACCAGTCGAATCATGATATTGTCACCCTGGTACATGACTGACACACTCACATTAAACATCACCCTTTGTCCTGCATAACTCAGGCTTACATTCATTGTTGAAACATGTAAGTAGTGGTGTTTTGGGTTTAGTATCCATTTCTCAAAATGGTTTACTGTATTACGCATCCTCTGGTTATTACCCACTCAAAGATCCAAATGTTTGTTATGGTATCCTCCCGAATCCTTAGGTATTGGGTTCCTCCCGATTATGCAGACCTCTTCCTACTATTTATGTGTTGGAGAACACAACCTACCTCTCTCTTCCCTTACTGTTTCTATGTGATAGTATCCATGGTGCCTGTGGTAATAATATAATCCAATGGTTCACAAGCCCTCCTCTCTCATGACGATGCCGTAGACGACATTGTGGCACATGGATGGGATGTTTTCATCAGACGGTTTGAGGGTTTCAACCTCGCTGTGGCCCAAGATTTCGCTGAGATATTTGATGGCACCAGGGCTAAGATTTGGGATCTGCGGCTAGAGGTGACAGAGGGTTCCATTGCAGAAGCTACAGGACTATCCCAGGAGGGAGAACGATGGTTCAAAAATGCCAAAATCGAAGGTGTTCCCTGGAATTTGCTCATGGCCTCCAAGAAATCATTTTGTTGCCCAAAAGGTACAACAATTTCTCTTTTCAAACCCTGATGGCATGGTCTTCTCTTAATGCTGAAGTAATTTATTACCTGTGAAGGTAGATATGGCCTGGTATTCTTGTATCATGTTTGCTTGCTCATGGTTTTTATAGGTTTCGAGTTGAATGTGCCTTTTTATCTGCATAGGAGTTTACATAAAATGGCTAAGTTCTATCAGAGGAAGAAATTAAACCCACATTCAAGCATGTTTCACCATGGCCTCATCTGAATCCTTGTTATCTCACATCTCTCTAAGATTGGGGATAGTTGGGGAAATTTCTTGTTTAGGAATAATTTTTCCCTACTTGAAAATCAAATAGAATTACCTCTCCATATCAATGAAAACCCCAGTCCCTGTCAACCTAACCCTAATATCGAAAACCTATGTGTTAATCTACAAAAATACCATGCGACCATAGATCGAACCTCTGTTTCTATTCGGAACCCATCGGGCGAAAAGCCACGATGCGATTTCATGCCTAGAAATTCATTAGAAGAGGTTTTAGATGTGTTAAAAGACATGATTCCTACTGTTCCTATTCATGATCCAACTCAGGTTGTTTTAAACAAATCAATTGTCAAGAAAAATTGCAAGCACAAGAAACAAAGTAATCAAGATGTGAATTTTACGAATAAGACGTCATTCCGTCTCCTATCTAGGAAATTGAGAAATCAACAACGTGGCAATGAGAAATTGACCCAGTGATTGAGATCGATGATCATTTTGATGAAAATGATATCGATATTTTTATTGCTTAAGAAGATGTAGATTACCAGTTCCCAAGAAACAAAATCGATACTAATGCAATATAGTATGATTTCATTTCTAATCTCCCATCGTTCCTAAAGAACCAATATGGTTTCTCTGGTATACAACATGATCTAAAGAAAATTACAGGACAGAACAAAGTGCCCTCTGCAAAACAGACTCAACCTCTATCTACCATAGAACCAATTCACTATGAAAACTATCTTGATTGGGTTGAGAGATACTATAGGGATATCCCCTATATCCAAGCACATTTAAACCAAATGGTAGCACAAAACTCCTTGCTCGAGAGGGAAAATTAAGAATTAAAATCATGCATTCGATTGAACATTGACAGGGCAAACAAGAGGACTAAATGGGCTGATAATGTAATTATTAAAAACTCAACGAATTTCAACACCATCATAAATTCAGATTTATCAGATGCTTCTTTATCAAATCTCTGAAATGGTAAATATTTGTTTTGATTTTTGTGATTTGGTTCTATTTGAAAAACAATAAATAGATTCATTTCTAATTTTGTTTTTATTTTAAGACTAGCTACAGGATTGAAAGATTCTGTAGCCAGTCTATTTAAAATTATTTATTTCTATTATTATCTAAACTATGATTTCATTTTATCTATTCAGGTTAGCAACAACTTATAATGCTATGTTTAAGGAAAATGAATCATGGTCAAGGGGTTCAATTAGCTTAAGTAATTTCCCATTTTTGAAAAAAACAATGTCATTGATGTAATTATTTTTGATATAAGGACTCCTACATGAGTATTCTTGTTGTTATTCTATTTTTTGCAAAACAAACTAATTTTAAGGGATCATCCTCTATCTTGTATGATAAGAGGTAATTGATCCAAGACATGTTTAAATAGTTGTTGTTGCTTAGTGTCTAAGGACACATTTTTCAGGACCATAGTATGGACATATAATTTTGGAAGTGATATGGGAAAGCAGTTCGATGTTGGCTTTAGACCTGTGTGAACTGTGCAATGCTTGTTTCATTGTATTCTCATGTTATTTCTATGTTATTTGTGTTGATTTATCTTTAGCCTTGTCTCCACATGATATTTCATATCGTTGATTATTTGAATGTTGTCCATGATCTGTTCGTTTAGTTTGTACTTGTGATCGATCAATTATTTAGTTTTTTTGAGTTTACTTCTGATATTTAATGGTTGATAATATCAATGCGCAGGATTGAGATTTCTTTCGTCCTCAACTATTGGCTATCTTGAGATCACAAGATATTTAATTAGTTATCTTTATGCTGTTATAAATTAACTCCAAAGCATGAAACACTTCCTTAAATTTCTTCAGGAAGCACTATTGATTGTTTCTGTCATAGGTTTCCCTTAAATACAGAACAAGCAAGAGCTCATACAACGCAGAGAGAGGAACTTAGTTTATTGCTGATCAGTTAGAGGTTAGTAGATGTATTGTTTTCTTTTATTTAAAGTTGTTTACATACGAATGAACAATGATTTCATTAATTAGCTTTGTCTATTTTTGTGTCATCGTTACAATTGTATTCACTTAGTGTTTATTATTTCAATATCTTTAAACATTAATAAAGAGTACTGTTCATATTTGATCTTGTTCAAATTTTTTATCAAACAATTATTTTCGCAAGATTTTATTTTAACCTTGTAAAATTGTATATAATCTTTATATATTAACACTATTAGCTCAACATTTTGTAATTAGTTTGTCGATTGTTAGAATCATAGCTTTAGATTAGTTGATTTCCTTTCATTGTTTTTAGGACCCTAGGTGGCTAATGGAGCCATAAAACCCATCAGGTTATATCATACCAAACGACTTGGGTTAAATAGACAACCTCAGTTTGGATCTATCCTTCCCATTGACGGTGTGTCATAAACACACATCAATAGGTTTCCAAAGTAAATCTTGTGTATACTATGTGTGAATCTACCATTGTTTCTTCTATTTTAAGATTAATCTAGTATTGATTATATTGAACATGTTTATCAATCTCTTCAATTCTTTCTTAGAACCATATTACCTCTTCAAACCTTGTTTCAAAACCTAGCCATCCAAAAAATGTTGTTTCCTTTAGATATCCGACTTCATAATAGTGTAAGTACCATCCATAGTATTCCTATCATGCAATAACCTCCAAACACCTTGAAACAACTAGAACCAAGCTAGGATCTGTAATCTCTAATACCATATTAAAATGCATAGGTGTATTCTAGAAGTAGAAAAAGGGATCCAATCTAGAAGTCGGTGGTGTCGAAAGACACTATTACAACATTGAAGAATGTAAATGAAATGTATATTCATAAAAATATCCATATTCACTCATTACATGAGATCATATATTTTTACTTGAGTATATAAATAATCTCCCCAAATAAGGTTTGATTTAGTAAACCTTGATCACTCATTGTATTTTTTGTAAAATACCTTGTAATTAGGAAACAATAGAGGAATTCTCCTCAACAATGGATGATTTCCTCCATTAATTTCCTCAGTTAAGTGACCAATAGCTACAAATTAACAAATTTCATCTTGCATGCAAAAATCTCCTCCACAATTTCTCTTTAGTCGATGATTTTCCTGAGCCCAAGAATCAGTATCTTGTTTAGGAGCTGTATAATGGGCATGTGACAGTGGTATGACAAAGTTCAAACCAAAACATCAGTGAATGTGAACAAAATGTTAAATTCATTTTTTCATTTTCCCAATTTCATCTCTTTTTCCCTACCATCCCACCAAACTAACTTTAAATGTCAATTTGAATTTAAAAGATATTTTATTGTTACCCTATCTTTATGTAATTTAATTTTTATTTTTTTGATTTTATATGAGATATTATTGCACTTTTATAGAAAAAATGTTCAAAGCATGGGTATTTATCCTCTGTGCATACACCCAATAATTTTTTTGTATACACAAGATGTCTTTGTTGACCCTTATATAATAATTCATAATTAATAACATTTTTTTAATTACAATTCTTAGAGTGCTCCTTCCATACTATCTATAATTATAATTCAAATATCAATGACCTTATATAAAAATTCATGTTTTATGAATTTGTTATAAGATTAAGTGACATAAAATATTATGTAACATATCACAATAAGAGTCACTAGGTCACATCTATATCATGCATGGGAGAGATGTTACAAAATTAAAGAACATAGAGTTGGTGATTAAAAATTATCTGAATGCAAGATAATAATATTGTAAGTAATGTTTCAAATTTTAGTATTTTCATCATTTCTACATGTGTAGGAGGTTCATATCTCCATATCAATATAGAGATTTTTTTTCTGTAATGAGTTGCAAAAGTTAAGCCTCGAAAAGGACCAAAAAAAAACCACACTTATAAAATAATAAACATGATAATAACATATAACTTAAGTTATGCCCATTTAATTGCAAAGTTGATCTATGCGGGTTTTGTAGATACAATATTTTTCAGTGTAAGAAATTGTAGAATGCACCTTTCGATGTAACAATCCCATTTAAAATCCTACAACATTGCTAGTAAGGATGTTCGTTGTTTGAATGCAAATTGGTACCAGACCATTCCTAAACATAACCATTCCTTATGGTGTATAAGTGAGTATTATGTAATTACCTTTTTAGAAAGAAATCATCCTATTAGGATACTTAGACACTTAGGAGTTAATTAAGATCAACATGGTCTAAAGTGTCTTTAGCTAAAAGTGTGTTTCTTTAGTATGCATTTGTAATTATGTAATATGATGGTCACAATATGTTCTAGAAATAGAGTGATCCGATGAATCATATTCTCCTTGATCTTAACGACTATATTGATCTATGGCTTAACACTAGATTGGTCCATGATTTATATTTAAAAAGCATGGAGGGTCATTTTCTCATGATCGATTGTGAGAAATTTTCTTGTAAAATATTTTTCTTTTGCATTAATATATTGCCTCAAGTGGCCATGTTGGCTAGGGCTATGGACTGTTTCCCTCTTCAAGGGTTTTAACCATGTAAAAACATCGGTGTGTTGATATTTTATCTAGTTGTGTGAGTGGTTACTTAAGGTGTTCGTCCTCTGTTGGAATACCCTATTTTTTTGAACATGATATCATAGCCCGTTTGAAGACCCACTCCCATTGTAGATTGAGATATTGAAGTCATGTTGCCGCATTTATGGTTTCTACTATTTTAATACATTTCTAAGCTGAGAGGACTGTTCCATTATGTCCTGAGTGCCTCTTTCAGTTATAAATTGTTTTCATTTCACTCAAAAAAGTTTATGTTTTTCAAAGATACAACCAATTTAGTTAGATCTGAAGGTATAAATCCCGAATACACCCTTTTTAAAAAAAATTCAGAGTTAATATTTTGATTTTTTGTTTTTATTTCTTGGTTGCTACTCTTTCCAGCCTGCTTATGCTCTTTGCTATGTGCTTTGTGCAATCTCAAAAAATATAAAACGAAGTGGAAAGTGTTTTCTTATTTGCGCATTCTCTTTTTCGTGCGCTCTGTGCGACCTTGAAAAATCATAAACAAAGAGAAAACTTCTGTTTTCTAGGTAAGCTAACCGAGATATAACCTCATTTGTTGTTGATATTCATTTTTTTTTTCAAATTTTTTGTTTTGTTTGTGTTTGTATGAGCATGAGAAAATGAAGGTATTTGGGGTAAGTACACATTTTGAGGCAGAGCTCCAATAACAACAACACCCCCATCCTCCTCCTTTACAATTATAATGTGTTTTGCACTAGCTCACTTGATTGAAATTTTCTTTATTTAATAAGAGGTCTTGAGTTCAAGTCTCTTTTTTGTTACTTTTTGAAAAATTTCATGCATTCATTGTAAAGTACATTTCACTGAAATTATAAAAATGAATCATTATTAAATAAATTTGTTATTTTCTTTTAAGTTATTTTTTGCATGCAACTTTAATTTATAAAGTAACTTCATTGTAAAAGTGATTCTCACTTATTCTATAAAAGTGGGTCACTTCATAAGTAACTTAGTTTTAAAAGTGAGCTTATAAGAAAAGTTAAAGAAGGAGGGGCATCACCACGTGGACCAACTTCTACTTTCCACGTGGCTCTTTGGTCACCATTTATGCCTTTTCTTTATAAAACGGGCATAATTTTCACACCTGAAGTCCATTTTCAGTGCTGTTTTTTTTGAAATAGCTTATTTTTTCAAGAGATTTTCATCAAGACCATCATTTTTTATCTTTGGAATCTATATTATCTGAATATTTTAATATGGCTTCTCCAAGCGATCTTTTTCTTACCAGTACCAACTACTTCTCATGGAAATCCTATATGAAGGATGTACTGAGAAGTAAAGGAATGTACTGGATTACCTTGGGAACATAACATGCCCCCTATGATGACAAAAATAAATCTAGATGGGATAATAACAATGAATCATGTGGACTAATTAGAATGTCCATCTTTCCTGACTTACATTTCACCTCCAAGGAATTGATGGCCCAGATAAAGCTTGGGAAAAAGATTGAAGTTGTATTTGGTAAAAACACTGTGATTCAATCTCACCATGATGAAAACCAATTAGGGAATTTAAGTCCAAATGATTTTCCTTGCATTGAACATTATTTATCTAAGTTCAAAATACTTAGAATTTTGCTTCTAGATTGTAAAATAGATATGAAGGAAGATCATTGCATATATGTTATTCTTGCTAAGCTTGGTAGTGCATATTCTATATTTGTATCTACGTTTAATGCCACCAAATAATCTCTAGGGAAAGATTATCAAGAACCCACCCTTGATTCTTTTTGTGATTCTCAGATTAGAGAGAAATATAATATTTTGCAACTTGGAGTGATTGACACTGTAGGTACATCTAATAAAGCCTTAGTGACCCAATAGAAAGATAAATCCAAGAATCCCAAGAAGAAACATCCTTGCCACAAAAAAAAACAAAACAAGGGTCCCAAACCCTTTCAACCAACTTCTACTCCCAATGGTAACAAAGGAGAAAAATCCAAAATAAATAAGACTGAGAGACATTACAACTTTTGTGGGCGAGATGGTCATGTGGAGTCTAAATGTTTTAAAAAGATGGAAGCCTTAAAAGCAATGATGAAGAAGCACAACATCAATATTGAGTCTTCTTCTTCTAACTCTTCCTCTCATGGGCATGCACTTTTTACTTCTGGTTTCTCCTTTAATGCAACTTCTACTTCTTATTTTGATGAGTGGCTTATTGATTTTGGAGCATATTATCATATGGTTAAGGATAAAGCCATATTTTATACTATCAATGAGTGTAACACCAAACAAATATTTGCTGGTGATGATAGATCTCTTAGTGTTGTAGGGTTTGGAAAATTTCAGGTAGATAATGGTCATTTCAAAGATGTATTATGTGTTCCAAGTATTTCTTGCAACCTTCTATCAATGTATGATATCACTCATTCATGTGAAGGTAAAACTGTAGAGTTTTTACCTCACCAAGTTGTAATCAAAGATTTAAAATATCCTAATCATGTCCTAGCAACTGGAATTGTTGATGATATTATTGGTTGTACAAGTTTGACAACTTCGAGTCATCATCTTTTCCATAGGTTGTTTTTTCTCATAGTGATGACTTGAGAAAAATTTGGCACGAGTGGTTTGGTCATCTAAACTATTGCTCATTGAAGCAACTACGGATATCATATAGCTTTTGAGAATAAAAAAAAGAATAGAATGTGGCTTACCTGAGACTAAATCCTCACAAGAAAAGGGTGAAGAGACACATCTTGACTCGTTACTCACTTTCTTGAAACCTCTACCACTCATTTTTAAGGAGAATTCCACCTACTCACAAACATATTCCATTGATGGAGTTTTTCTCTTCCAATTTCTTTGAAAAGGGGGAAAGTGTGACGAAGGCCACCTGCACTATGCTTGAAGATGCTTGACCTTTTGAAAACCAAAGCATGTAAATGGAACACACTTGTAGTCTATTTTTTTCATCCAGGTGAAGCTACCCCAAACCAATTCGATCTCATCAAATAGACCTTCCCTCAAATATAACTCAATTTGTACCCATGCCCATATTTGGTTGGTCTTCGAATTCCAACCAGGCTCACAACTGATGAAATTCACAATCTTGTTTCTAATGGATACACGAATCACTTCTTCCCAGAACACCAACAGGAGGTTCGAGAGAATCGACCAGACTTTCGTTGGAGCAAGACCGTCTCAAGTTGGGTCAAAGGAGATTTCCCACTCTTTAAGAACTAAACCAGAGGGCTGCCATCCCCATACCCTGCTAAAAATATCTGATAGATCCTCCTTATTTTTGAACTTAAAGCAGATCCACCCATTGTTGGCAAATGTTTAACAGGTAGCGTATGCTTGTCATTGATGGCAAGTACAATAGTGAAGATGGAAGGATCAGAGTGTGCATCGATGGACAAATAGGAAAAATGTAAGCTCAGGAGGAATTAGCGTAGAGTCGAATGCAGTGCATAGGTGTGCACCAGGGATGAGGTTAACTCATGAATAAAGCTCAAGGGAGATAGCGTACTTAGGATCACAAGCGGATCAAAGGTTGAGGCCTTTGACACTTAGAAATTCTTCCAAGTAAGAAGGATGTGTAAGCTTGGAGGAGAAGCGTCGGTGATCGTTGGATCCCATCCTAAATTCCCGATGACCGTCAGATCTCAATGTAGACAAGAGGAGCATGCAGATATGGAGGATAGATCTCGGGCGTTAGATCCGAATGCAGGGGCCGACCACCGTTGGATTGAGGAAAACCTATACGTTCTTTAAAGTGCAAGGAGTAGAGGGCTCACAAAATCCCAAAAGAAGGAGGACCGTCCATCTTTAGGCAGGACACGTGGGGATAGATCGTCAGTTCGCTGACTGGAGAGTCAAAGGAACGATGTTCCCTAACCTCTCGAAATCGCGATATCTGAAATCGCGATCTAATCTCAGCCGTCAAATTAATGTTGAATCTGGACTGTTGATGCCAGTCCATGCCGAAGTTTTGGGGATCGAGAGTTGGAGATGTCAATTAATATCATCCACAGAAATCCCGATTCCGCGATATGCAAAATCGCAACTTAATCGCAACCGTTGAATCAAGATCAGATCTGGACCATTGATCCAACTCCATATTGGAGTTTCGCGAATCGTGACATGGAGAGGGAAAAGAAACAATGCAACAAGAATTGTGAAATCACGATTTAATCACAGCCATTGAATCAAGGTCTGATCTGGACCGTTGATCTCAGTACATTTCGGAGTTTTGCGGATTGAAAGTTGAAGAGGTCAAAGAATAATAACCACAGGAATTCTGAAATCGCGATATGCGATTTTGTGATTTAATCGCAGCCGTTAGATCAAGATGTGATCTGGACCATCGATCCGACTCACGTTAGCATACCACGTCAGCTAGGAACACGTGGCACAACTAGGTAATGACAAGTGTCAGACTGATTCAACATTTCAGGCACATGTAAGTCACGAATCAGAGTGACATGTGGCAGTATTCAACACGTGTCAATCCACGTGTGACGTCAGCAGATTTACACCACTTCAGAGTTTTAGTAATTGGGAGATGGACAGATGTCGAAGGACAAGGAGGGGCTAAAGGGAATGAGCCTTGGCGCACGGTCAGGTGGAGAATAGGCGACAGGTGGGGAGGAGAACGATACAAAAGGTGACACGACAGGAATGGGGCCCTTCCTCGATACCCCACCATTCCGGACCCCTCCCCCCCCCCCCC
>ML821184.1:125309-137532 GCA_009831015.1 Picea engelmannii
GGATCAAAGGTCGAGGCCTTTGACACTTAGAAATTCTTCCAAGTAAGAAGGATGTGTAAGCTTGGAGGAGAAGCGTCGGTGATCATTGGATCCCATCCTGAATTCCCGATGACCATCAGATCTCAATGTAGACAAGAGGAGCGTGCAGATATGGAGGATAGATCTCGGGCGTTAGATCCGAGCACAGGGGCCGAACACCATTGGATCGAGGAGAACCTGCATGTTCTTTAAAGTGCAAGGAGTAGAGGGCTCATAAAATCCTGAAAGAAGGAGGACTGTCCATCTTCAGGCAGGACACATGGGGATAGATCGTCAGTTCGCTAACTGGAGAGTCAAAGGAACGATGTTCCCTAACGTCTCGAAATCGTGATCTAATCTCAGTCGTCAAATTAATGTTGAATCTGGACTGTTGATTCCAGTCCATGTCGGAGTTTCGGGGATCGAGAGTTGGAGATGTCAAGTAATATCATCCACAGAAATCCTGATTCTGCAATATGCGAAATCGCGACTTAATCGCAACCGTTGAATCAAGATCAGATCTGGACCATTGATCCAACTCCATATCAGAGTTTCACGAATCACGACATGGAGAGGGAAAAGAAACAATGCAACAAGAATTGAAAAATCGTGATTTAATCGCAGCCATTGAATCAAGGTCTGATCTGGACCATTGATCTCAGTACATTTCGGAGTTTCACAGATTGAGAGTTGAGGAGGTCAAAGAATAATAACCACAGGAATCTCGAAATCACGATATGCGATTTTGTGATTTAATTGCAGCCATCAGATCAAGATGTGATCTGGACCGTCGATCCGACTCACGTCAGCATACCACGTCAGCTAGGAACACGTGGCACAACCAGGTAATGACAAGTGTCATACTGATTCAACATTTCAGGCACATGTAAGTCACGAATCAGAGTGACATGTGGCAGTATTCAACACGTGTCAATCCACGTGTGACGTCAGCAGATTTACACCACCTCAGAGTTTTGGTAATTGGGAGATGGATAGATGTCGAAGGACAAGGAGGGGCTAAAGGAAATGAGCCTTGGCGCATGGTCAGGTGGAGAACATGCGACAGGTGGGGAGGAGAACGATACAAAAGGTGACACGACAGGAATGGGGCTGTTCCTCGATACCCCACCATTCCGGACCCCCCTCCCCCCGTATTAAAGGCAGAAAGGCAAGGGGGGTCCGGAATCGCTTGAGCGTCGTTGATTTGGGTGCTTCAATCCTAGCCTCTCGAGAGATGCGCGCCCAATTCCGGACCCCCCCCTCCTTTTAAAGATAGAATGGCAGGGGGGCTCCAGAATCCAATCCTGACCGTAGATCTGGGAGCACAGATTCTGGCCGTCCAGATTTGCTCGCTACATATCCAATGGTGTAGATGAATTTGAACAAGATCAGAGGGCTACTGATGCACGACGCAGTGAAACTGCCATAAACCAGTGATGATGTCTGCTAGAGAATTCGAAGAGACCTCTGTGTGATCGCCAGAGGAGATGAAGAGTCTCCAAGCTTCGTCCAGTGAAGGAAGACTATTCTTAGAAGGGATTGACAGATGGATGGGCATTGAGGCCTGTAACTGAAACAGAGAAGGTGATCTCAACTTTCACAGAGAAGACAAAGAGTCTCAATTGCCAGAGAGAAAAAGGAATCTCCGCATAACACCTAGTGATGATAGACACAGGGGTGGAACTGCCAGAGAAGTTGAAGAGTTGCGATGATGATCACGCAGAGCACATGAGATGTGGAGGAGATTGGCACGGTATGAGCATGTAGAGGAATGGCGAATATTGCATGCACAATATGCACATAAGCTATATATACATGGTACAGAGAAGAGTTGTGGTTACCATTGCTGTTGGAGTTTGCTGTGGTTGTTGTTGGTGAAGGTGATTCATATGTGAAGAAGGAGGAGAGTGCAGCAGCTGAATTGCATAGAAGAGGAACTGTGCAGTGAATGGACATGGCGCACAGATCATAAAAATCAGAAGAACAGACAGCACAAGGGAAGTGTGCAGAAAGGCAATGAGGCAGACAGAGCAACGAAATGCAGCAGAACAGTGATGAGTTTGGTAAGCCATTGTTGAACATCATATCATTGTAATAAGTTTCAGTAGCAAAGATTTATATTTCAGGGTGGAAGGGAGGTGCTAGGGAGGACTGGTGTCCTTAAAGGTTCAAGTGGGTGCTTGAACACAGGGAGTTGGTGCTAGAGAAACCAGGGAGTTGGTGCTTCCTTCTAGTTGGTGCTAGAGAAATCAGGGAGTTGGTGCTTCCTTCTAGTGGGTGCTAGAAAAAACAAAGAGTTGGTGCTCTCAGCAAGTTGCATCTTGCAAAATTGAGGTTGTAGCCTCATTATGAGTTGGTGCTCATATGTATGATAATGTAAAGATGTAACTATTAGTTATCATATAAAGAAAAAGAGGGTTTTACCCTGTATGGGTTTCCTCGGGAAATATCTGTCTCTGTGTTCCTCATATATGTGAATGATGCTGAAAGTGCCATTATTTATTTCCCTGCATTATTGTGAACATCATTTAGTGTTTCTGCAAAGAGTTTAAAAGAAGCATAATTGTTTAAGCACGGTAACAACTGATTCACCCCCCCCTCTCAGTTGTCCAACACCCATGGACTAAAGTATGAAACTATAGGCGATATCCAAGAATCCCGGACCAGTTTTCATCTATCCAAACATTTAAATAAGACAGTGAAACATATTTCCCACATAAAAGACTGACTGTTGTTCTCCCTAAGATGTTTGGGATGGATCCAATTTCAACATCTGCGCCCTCAACCATCCCGTGGTGCTATTTTTTAACTTTCCAAAAACTAGGATTATTGTTCTTCGACACTACTGTTTCTTCAAAACTCCTCAAACCATTTGGCCCTATGATAGAAATTCCATTGATATTCTTTACCTATGACATCATGCATTCTACATGAAAAGGTGGCGAACAAGAAAAGTCTCCTAAACCCCCCAATACAAGAGTTTGATAAGGAGCAGGAGGACCACTTGATGGTGAAGCTTCCAGATAACTCCCATCACCCCTAAAATAATGTATGACATACCTGGGAAAAGCCTTCTTTCAATATAGGTCCCTTGCCTTATCCAATGGTTCCAATTCAACCAAATCGACCTCCCTTTTGATATTTTGGATACGTATAAAGTCCCCATATGTGAGAAAGATGTCCTCCATGTCCTTTCCATCCTTGGAGTAATCAATTTCATCATAATGCAATCACACATATCTCTACACATACTTGGAAATATTAAACCCTAACATATCAAAGGCTTCCACAAGTCCACTTTTAATCCATTATCTTGGTATCCTTGAGACCCAACCCCTAATTCTTTCGATTAGACCTTATCTCTATTTTTTTACCAAAGGGCCCACCCTACTCACCTTTCCAATACCCAACTCGAGAACTAGACTACATATAGATGATTTATGGGACATTGTTTTGAATGGGTTTGAAGAACCCCTAAATCAAGAAACCTATAAGGCCATGACAGAAGATCAAAGGGATCAACTTATAGTCAATAGGAACAATGATGCAACAACATTGTCTCTCATTAAAAGAGGCTTCGATGAGAGCATTCTTCCAAAGTTTGTAGAAAAAATCAGATCCAAAGAAGCTTGGGATATTCTCAAGATGGAATATAGTGAAAGGGCGAGAAACATTGATCAACATCAAGCCGAGTTACAAAATGTTACACTTGTTGATAAAGTGGTTATCATAACAAAATAAATTTTTGAAGAAGTTGTGGAAGAGCTAGACATTGAGACTATAGTTGTCGCAGAGAAATTTGTTGAAAAAATTGTAGAAGAAAAAGGTGATGTTGTACACGTTGGAAAGAAAGAGCATGGTGAAGGAATTGAAGTTGAAGAAGAAAACGAAATTGCATTTGCAATTGTAGCAAAACATCAAGAGAATTTAGTTGCAATGAATGTTGAGGAAAAATTAGTATTTCTTGGGGAATTAATCACAAATCCCAAGTGTGTTAAATATGAAACTGGATATGGAAAATATGCAGTAGAAGAAGGAACAAAACAAATAAAGGAAATCATCAAATTTGTTGAAGCTTTTCCAATAATGGAAAAGAAGATGGAAGAAAATGAAAATGTTATTACAAAGGTTAAAAAATATGTTAATCAACAATAGTTGAAGTAAAATAAGATGCATAAGGAGAAGCAGATAAAGAAAATAAAGAAGATGATGGAATATTGAAGAAGAATACCAGAGTAAAGAAGAAGCCGAAGAAGAAGAAAAAGTATGCCAAATATAAAGTTTGGAGAAAAATAAAGAAAAAGTTTGTAGAGCATAGGGAAAGTTGCACCAACATGCAAAAGAAAAGGATGTAAAAAAAGCTTTCAAGTGTTGTAAGCCTAGCTGAGACTTAGACCAACAAGAAATCATGATTATGTAAACCTATAGAGGAAATATCAAAAGTAGTGATTAATTTTGTTAGCAGTCGTAATTAAGGGGGAGTGTTGGAGTATGGTAATTACTCTCACTAGTTCTAGGAGAACTTGGTTGACTGAGTATGGATAGATTAGTTAGTTGGGTGATTAACTGATTTGGTATTTTTCTATTTATGGAAAGTTTGTAGCCAGTTGTTAGTTTTTTACCGTATCAAACCTCTAGGGTTGTTAGTCAAATATCTATTGTAGAGAATCTATTTAATAATGAGAAGGGAGAGCCATGCCCCATGAGTTTTACAGTGATTTTCTTCATATCTTGTTCAACAACGCAGGTATTTCAACAGAGGATGAACACCTTCACTAACCACTCACATAACCATATCAAATATCAACACATCGATGTTTTTACGTGGTAAAACTTCTGTGGGGAAACATCCATGATCCCATGCGACACAACCACTTAGAGAAATTTATTACTACAAAATAAAATATGTTACAGAGAGTTTCTCACATTCGATCATCAACAAGGACCCTCCATGATCCAGGTAGATATTGGTGGCCACCCACCTGTTCAAATTTCAACATGTTTCTATGTAATCAGGACACTTCTTTGTAATTATGGTTTCTGCACTTCTGAGGCTGTCTTCAATCCCTACACAACATCCAGGTGGATGTTGGTGGCCTCCCATCTAGTCCAACTTTCCTATTTTGGTAGTTTTCATCTCAGTACATCTTTTTATACTTCTGGGGCCATTTTGAGGCTCTAAACAACATTTTTTGGGCTTGCCACAATCGAACTAGAAATAAAGTCAAATTTTGATGGCATAATGTGTATTTCTAGAAAATACCTTTCCAACGAGCTATCACATGCCTAAAACAAGGATCATATGCAAAATTTACGACCACAAGAAGTTGACGAACTAACTTACCCCAACGGGACCCACATGACTTTTGGCGCTTCATCTCCCAAGGTTAGGTTTTTGGATGTCTAGGGTTTTGGAATTCATGCTTATTGTAAAAATTCCTTTAGATCCTCATTGTACTCATATTATTGTGAATGAGAGTAGTCGTCACATCTCTTCTCAGAGATAAATATGCCACCATTCTAGCGAGTCTTCACTCTATATTTTTACAGTCTCTATAAATTTATTTCAATAATGGAAATCATGTATTTCTGTATTTCTATGTTTCCAACAATATTTATGTGTATTTCATTATAATATCCATTCTTTCATTTCATTCCGAAAATAATCTGGATCAGTGGTATCAGAGCAAGCTGCTCTTCTTCGTTTTTTAGTGCATGTCCCTGACGAGGTCCGATTATAGCAAGTTGGTTCTGGAGCTTGTCTCTCTTGAGGAAAATCACTCTCACACACCCAAGAAACCCTCCTTGGAGGAAGAAAATAAAAATGATAGAGCAAAAGATTCTATTAACATGTTTCTTGAGAAATCTCTTGCATGACAGAGGGACGAAATGATAGAGAATTTTGCACACATCCTTCAACACCTTCCGATAGCAACATACACATCTTCATCAAGTGACCACTTTGGAGGAAATTCTCCCTTCAAGGTACAAGTTAATTTTTATATTCCTGTATTTGAATGTCATATAGATGCATATGCCTTAGAAAAATGGTTAAATCTACTAGAAGGTTATTTCTCTGTTCACAATTTTTTTGACAGGGAAAAGATCGCCTTCGCACTTCTCAAGGCTCTCCCCCATGTCAAACATTGGTGGGAAAATTATTGGGAGAAAAGTTCCATAAATGAATATGGAATATATGAGGCTGAGCCCACTTGGTATATTTTTTTGGATGCGTTCAAGGAACAATATTACCCTGTTGATAACTATAAAGACCAATACATGAGATGGACCACACTGTGGCAAGAGAAGAGCCAAACAATGTCGAAGTTCACAAATACTTTCCATACCTTGCGTACCAACATGGGTATAATAATATGAGTGACATATGGTTCTAAAATACCATGGGGATATGCATAGGTACATCCAAACTAAAATGGATTTCATAAACATCTCATCACTGGGAGCTGCCTATCAATATACTATAAAAATCGAGCAGAAATTTGGGCATCGAAACAACTGGGAGTTCATGTCTACAAATATGAAACAACCAAAGCATGATAAATACAAACCTAACCAACAAAATCCCAAAAAGTAGTCCAAGACAAATGAAAAAAAGGGTAAGGGAAAGACGAAGAATGACTCTGGGAAGTGGTGCGACTTCCACAAAATACCTTGGCACAACATCGATGCATGTTGCTCAAAATAGTAATTGGTGGTTGAGATCAAAGACAAGGAGCTGAACCTTGATTCAAAATATAATCTAGAAAATAATGAAAAAAGACAGATCATCGACGCATACCCCACTGCTACTATCACAACCACAACAATTCAATTAGAAGAACCAATAGATCCTAAAGAGGTGGAGCGCCTCTTCCATTCACATATGTGGTTGAAGGGGACCCCTTTGCATTTCATTGTTGATAGTGGGATCCAAAAGAACCTCATCTTAGCTGAGGTCGTCAAATAGTTGGGGTTGTCAAAACATTACACCCACAACCATACAACATCGGGTGGCTTTTCCAGGGATAGGATCTACGTGTCAGCCACCGGTTCTTCCTTTCTTATGGAATCAAGCCCTTCAAGGATGAGGTAGTATGTGATGTTGTCCCTCTTGATGTCTGTGAGGTTATTTTGGGACAACCATATATGTGGAAACACCATGTTGTTTACGAGTCTCAACCCTGTAGTGTCATTATTACTCTGGGGGGTCATCTCTACATGATACCATAGGTAGTTATGACTACTGTTCCACCAAAACAGTGCCACAAGGTAATCTCTCATACTGCAAAATTCAATCTCTTCACAATCTGTTCAAAGGATGCACAAAAATCCACTGCAACCACTGCAATCCCAACACCTTCTATCCAACAAAATCATATTGCATACGAGAAATAAGATATTGTTTCTTCATCTATGATGGTGCCTACACAATGCCTTGTCAATCCCAGAGACAACAAGTTGGTGGAACAAATTCAACCCCACCAACAACAGGTTCATGATATCCTTCCACAGACCAAGCAACACAACTTCTCCAACAAGGCACACAACTCACCAAGATTCAGGTTAGAAAATTGCTTTCCCCTCTTGCCCGAGAATTCAACGCAATGGAGACCATTGCTTCCTAGGGGGGGAGGACTGATCCAGGTGGATATTAGTGGACACCCACCTGTTCCAAATTCCAACTGACTCATCTTGACAGTTTTAAGCTCAACGTGTTTCTCTGTAATGGGGACACTTATTTGTAATTATGGGTTCTGCACTTATGAGGATGTCTTGAAGCCTTACATAAAATCCAAGTGGATATTGGTGGCCACCCATCTAGCCCAACTGGCCTATTTTGGCAGTTTTCATCTCAATACATCTTTCTATACTTCCGGGGCCATTTTGAGGCCCTAAACAACATTTTTTTGGGATTTCCACATTTAAATTGTTGACAAAATTAGATTTATATGGAATAATGTGTAGTTCTTGAAAATACCTTTCCAACAAGCTATCACACACCTAAAACGAAGATCATATGCAAAAGTTACGACTCGAGGAAGTTGATTTACTAACTTACCCTAACGGGGTCCACATGAATTTTGGTGCTTCATCTCCTAGGGTTAGGTTTTTGGATGTCTACGGGTTTTAGCATTCATGTTTATTGTAAAAATTCCTTCAGAGCCTCATTGTACTCATCTTCTTGTGAATGAGCATAGCCGTCAAATCTCTTCTCAGAGATAAATATGCCACTGTTATAGCGAGTCTTGCACTCTATATTTTTACAGTCTCTGTACATTCATTCATTAATAGAAATCATGTATTGCTGTATTTCTTTGTTTCTAGAAATATTTATGTGTATTTCATTATAATATCTCTTCTTTCATTTCGTTCCAAAAATAATCCATATCACTCCATTCTCTTTAAATATAGATAATGGAATAATCATGTGTTAATCCATAGATCAATGTAGCTGTTAAGATTGAGGAGAATATTAGCCGTCAGATCACTATATGTCAGGAACATATCATAAAAATCAAAATACCTAACTACAAATTCATACTAAAGAAACACAGTAAGAAACACACTTCTACCTAATGACACATTAGACCAAATTGATCTTAACTAACTCCTAAGTGTCTAAATATCCTAACATCCCCCCTTAAGAGAAACTTTGGATAGGATTGAAGGATTTACAAAGGAGACACAAAGGAGAAGTACATAGGCACTAGAGCCTATACCCCTTAATGATAACTTCCTAAACTCCTAAAATAGCTCGATGTTTGGAAAACTTCACTTTTGTAAGAGATTTTGTGAAAATGTCTACAACTTGATCTTTTGTAGGGAAAAAGAGCACTTTGATAACTCGATCATGAATGAACTTTTTAATGAAGTGAATGTGTATATTGATGTGTTTACTACACTAATGTTGAACCATATATTTGGTGAGCTTGATGGAACACTCATTGTTTCACTAGAGAGTGGTTGGATACTGCTGCTGGAATCCAAACTCTGAAAGGATATGCCAAATATGTTCAACAACACATGTATTCAAATAGAGGTTAAACACCTTCAATAACCACTCACACAAACAAATAATAGATCAACACATTGATGTTTTGATGTGGTAAAACCCCTACGTGGAAACATTCATGGCCCAAACCAACATGGCCACTTGGAGCAGTTTATTAATGCAAAAGAAAAATATTTCATAGAGACTTTACAAGAGAATTTCTCACAATCGATCATCGACAAATGACCCTCTATGCTATTTGAATAGAGATCATGGAACAAACAGGTGTTAAGCCACAGATCAATGGTCATTAAGGTCGAGGAGAATATGAATCGTTGGATCACTCTATGTCGGGAACATATTGTGACTGTCATATTTCCTAACTACAAATGCATACTAATGTATACTAAAGAAATACACTAAGAAACACACTTTTACCTAAAGACACATTAGACCAAGTAGATCTTAGCTAACTCCTAAGTGTCTAAATATCCTAACATCCCCCCTTAAGAACAACTTGGGATAATATTGAAGGATTTACAATAGTGACACAATAGGATAAGGAAGGAGGCATTAGAGCCTATCCCCCCTTAATGACAACTTCCTGAACTCCTAACATAGATCGAAGTTTTGAAAACTTCTCTTCTGTAAGAGACTTTGTAAAAATGTCTGCAACTTGATATTCTATAGGGAAAAAGAGAACTTCAATAACTTGATCATGAATGAGCTTTATGATGAAGTACATGTGTAGCTCGATGTGTTTGTTGTGCTGATGTTGAACTGGGTCTTTGACGACCTTGATGGAACTCTGATTATCGCACCAAAGGCTGGTCGAATGCTACTGCTGGAATGCAAACTCTGAAATAATCTGTCGAAGCCATAAGGCTTCCTGACTTGAATTTACCACTGCTCGATACTTTGCTTCTACTGAAGAAAGTGTAATAGCCTGTTATTTCTTACAGGTCCAAGTGACAGGTCCTGAACCAAGGCTGAAAACATAAACTACAGTAGACTTCCGATCATCATGGTCACCGACCCAATCTGAATCAATGGAACCAACCAATAAAAGAATCTCCCCTAAACTGTAATGTATCCCGAACTGAACTGTACCACAGACATAGCGAAGTATCCTTTTAGCTGCTTTCCAATGGATTTCATGGGGTGTTTGCATATATCGGGAAACAAGACCAACGACAAAGGAAATATCAAGATGGGTATGAGTCAAGTATAAGAGGCTACCAACTAACTAATGGTACATGGTGGCATTGACTTCGGGAGAAGTACATGTAACAATAAGTTTGACTCTAGACTGGAAGGGAGAAGGGGCTGGTTTACAATCGTCCATGTGAAAGCGATGAAGAAGGTCACAATCATACTTAGTTTGGGAAAGAAAAACTCTTTCATTGGTTTGAAAAACTTGGACGCCAAGGAAATAGTGCAAAAAGCCTAAGTCTTTCATTTCAAATTTCTTCTTAAGGTTGGTTTTCACATGGTTTAAAAGTTTTGAGTCACTACTAGTAAGGATAATGTCATCAACATAAAGGAAAAGGATTATGAGTTGGATTCCTGCTTTCTTGGTATAAACATAGGATCAAAATGTCATCTAGAGAATCCAGTTTCAATAAGAAAGTTGTCTATTTTGGCATACCGAGCTCGGGGAGCTTGCTTAATACCATAAAGAGATTTCTTAAGGCAACAAACAAGGCTAAAATCATTTTAGACATAGCCAGGAGGTTATTCCATGTAGATTTCTTCTTGCAAATTTCTGTGCAAGAAGGAGGATTTAACATCCATCTGGCGGGCCTCCCATTTATGTGAGGCAACAAGGGAAAGAAAAAGGTGGATGGAATTCATTTTGGAAATAGGGGTAAAGGTTTCATTATAGTCAATTCCTTCAACTTGGGAAAATCCTTTGGCAACTAACTGCACCTTGTGTCTTTCAACACTTCCATCTGATGCATACTTAGTTTTGTAGACCCATTTACATTTGAAAAGTTTTATTCTTTTTGGAAGAGGTACAAGATCCCAAGTATCATTTTCCATTAAAGAATGATACTCTTAATTCATTGCTATATCCCAATCTAGATGACCTGAAGCTTCTGCAAATGTCTCTAGATCATGAGTCTCTGGAACTTGAGCCAAAAGAGAAGAGGCTAGCTGAAACTATGAATGTGTCTGACGCTGATATGAAGGATCACCAACAAGATCACCAACTGCTTCTCATGTTGAACAGACCCATCTAGGAAGCGGTGGAGCTGGTGTTGGTTCAGGTTCAAAGGAATCATCTGGAGGAAGGTGAGAAAGTGGAGGTGGATTTTCATCCTCACTGTCATCATCTTAAGAAGAAACCAGAATATTAACAAAATAAGGAACAAACGCTGAAGATGGCTCGTAGGCTGAAGAAGGCACAAACGCTAAAGATGGCTTGCAGGCCAATGAAGGAACAATCACCGAATTCGACTTGTAGGCCAAGAGATTTTCATAAAATTTAACATCTCTTCTGATAATAATTTCATTACAATGTGGTTGAAGAAGTCTATAACCTTTGACATCTTCATAATAACCAAAAAATATACAATTATCACTTTTAGGCTGCAATGATTTCCTTTTCCGATCAGGAATGTGAGCCCATGCTATACTACCAAATACACGGAAGTGACTTACATCTGGTTTAATTTTAGTCCAAGATTCTTCCGGTGTTATATTTTTAAGAGCCTTTGTGGGAGTGGAATTTACTATGTAATTTTCATAGTTGATGGATTCTTCCTAATACTTTAGACTTAGTCCCTTATATTGGATCATACAATTATCCATTTCTTTTAATGTGCGGTTCTTTCTCTCAGCAACACCATTTTGTTGTGGTGTATACGAAACAATGTGTTGCATTTGGATGCCATGTGTAGTGCAGTAATTTGTAAAATTATTGTTCACTTATTCACCTCCATTATCTATTCTTAACCTTTGAATTTGATGTCCAGATTGCTTTTCTACAAGGTCCTTGTAGGCCAAAAACTTATCAAAAACTTTGCTCTTAAGTTTGAAGAAGTAAACCCAAGTACATTTGGAAAAGTCATCAATGAAAGTTAATAAATACTTGCACCTAGAAAAAGAAGGAGAAGAAAGTGGACCACACAAATCACTGTGAACAAGCTGCAAAGGGCCTGAGGCGTGCCAAGAGGCACGTTTGTCAAAACTATCTTGATGATATTTTTC
>ML821185.1:8658-20334 GCA_009831015.1 Picea engelmannii
GATATGCCCCCTTTACCCCTCATTATAACCAATTATTTCATCCTTCACTAGTTTCTCTTCCAGTGACTTCAGACCCCACTGTTGAGTACTATTGGAAGGTCCAGTGCTATTTGAGAGGAAGGGCGTTACGTCTTCTAGGACACAAGCATCTTCTTTCTTTTGATTCCCCCATGCGGAAAAAACCCACTTACCCATATATATGTATCTTTCTCATTTTATGCATGATGCACATCTGATTACAGTTTGATTTGGATATATATATATATATTGTGTAAACATACAACGCAAAGGCTCTTGTTTCTATATTTCTCTCACCACTTATTGCACATATTCACACAGTTAGTCTGACATCATAGGGGAACCACAGAAACCCCGTCGTTCACGACGCTTTCTCAACCTTACTCCTATCTTAGGGGGAGTATCTAGTCGTGCCCGCTCATCGGCACCTCCTTCACACACTCCTGTGAGTGCTACTATCTTAGGATAAAATTTGCTTGGTCCTACATTACTTGGGTCAAATTTCCAAGGGCATCCATTCACTCGCTCTCCTTTACACGGAAGCGGGGGACCTACTTCCTCTCAAGGAGGGAGCACCAACCCACCTAGTCCCCATCAAGGGTCAGGTTCACAACACACTATGGCTGGAGCTAACCCTCCCCCCCCACTACAGATTTCATATTTGGACTCTCTCAACATACCAAATCTCACCAAACTTACCAATGATCCTATATTGCATAATCCCACATGGCCTGCAATGCCAACAAAACTCCCTTCAGACATACCAAAGTTTGAAGGAAAGGCAGGGGATGACCCTGCCAACCATGTCATGAACTTTCATCTATGGTGCTCTTCCAATAGCATTATGGATGATTCCATCAGACTGCGATTATTCCAACGCACACTCACTGGCCCATCGGCTAAATGGTACGTCAAAGAAAAATCAGGGTCCCATGCAACCTTTGAGTCATTGGCCAAAGCATTCTTTCCCTTCTTCCAATTACCCATCTGCCACGACAATGGTCTAGAACTACTGTCTAACTTCAAACAAACCTCAGCCACACACATCGCTGACCACATTCATGAGTGGCGTAGGCGACGTAGTTTGTGTAAAGCAGAAACCACCAAGCAACAATGTCTCGACTGGTTTCTTAGATCGCTTGTATCTCTCCTTGGAAAGGATGTAGCTTCCACCTTCCCTCAATCCTAAGAGGAAGCCATCAGCAAGGCCCAACAGTATGACCTCATCTACGCACAGTCAAGGTACTTATACACAGTACTTCCTGATCTTCCAAAACCTATGCCATTTGGCCAAGACAAACCTGGGATGTCTCACTCAGCAGACGGACTAATAGGTGCCACCACACACCATGGTCCACAACCTCAACCACCACCAATGTATGGAACACCTCAATATCCTCCAGCATATGGGGGAACTCCTTATTACCCCCCACCTCCTTATCAACAGCCATATCTTGTTGCTATACCCCCACCCATCAGTGGACCACCACCGACACCTCCCATACATCCACTTATTCCCACAAACAGTGGTACTCCCTCAACATCATATTATAGTACTAGTGAAAGCAATACACCTTCCTATGTACCTTATGGATCGGTACAACCACAAAATCCATACTTCCCATTTCCTGGTCCTCCACAACCCATGGCTCCCCCACATCCTCATGCGGGGGTAAATTTTGTTCAACCCTCTGCTGCTCAACAATACCAAAATTTTGAACAGTGTAACACAGCCAACCCAACTCATCCATCAAACAATGCCAAGAAGAAAGGATGGAACAGGAATAACAATAACCCCGGTCAAGGCGGGGGTCAACCCCCACAGCACCAATCCATTGGGGGCAACCAGAACCAAGGGAACCAAAACCCCCAAGGGGGCAATAATAACAAACGCCAAGGGAGAAATAATGTTAAAACCATCTTCCCTTGTGCCCTTTGTGGTGAGTTCGGTCATTACACTCACCATTGCCCCCATATTGCTGATTTCAAATGGTTGAAAGACTCTGGTAGTCTTCCACATTCTCCTGCACAACCTGCCCCTCAGCAGGCACCACAACAATACGTGCAACAACCCCCTCCCGCCGTGCTGCAAAATCCTATTCCACATCAAGGTGTGATAAACACCCAACAAGACACACAACATCCCCCACCTCAGGTAGGACAATACCACAACCCCAACAATCCAGCAGAGCATACCATTCTCCTCACCAGTGAGGAAGAAATCCTTCTGCAAACCCATAATCGTCAGTATCATACCCCCGTTGAATCGGTTCCAATATCTCCAGAGACAAACCCTACACCAACGGGACCCCCGTTGGTGATCCCTCGCCCTTCCGTCGAACCACCACTTCGCATCCCTCACATCCCATTGCGTCGAAATGTCCACAACCCACAAGCTAGGGCAGCTCATAACTATAGCTTGGTAGACAACTTAGCGCAATCCCCAGCTGCCATGTCAGTCTTAGAAGTCCTCCAGACTTGTCCTATGCAGCGAAAATCTCTACTTTCCGCCTTGGGGGCAGTTTACCCTGCAGATACTCGACTCATCACCTTTGATCTTGACAGCGGAGAATCTCGTCTTCCCACCTTGATCACTTTTCAAATACCAGTGAAGATACAGAACATCACAATTCATCGATGTATCATCGATGAAGGTGCATCTACGTGTATCATGTCCAAAAGAGTATGGAAAAAACTTGGTTCCCCGGAACTCATACCCTCTGCCATCACATTACGAGCTTATGATGGATGACCATCCTCTCCTGAAGGGCTCTTCCAAAATGTCCTCGTTGAACTCGGGGGCAAGACTATTCTCATTGATATCAAAGTTATCGACGCACCGCTCGATTATAATATCTTGTTCAGTCGTAGCTACATGTACGCTATGAAGGAAGTGGCATCTTTCGTCTTTCGGACAATGATGTTCCCCCACAATGGGAATATCGTGACCATCGACCAAGTCTCTCATTACGAGCCTAACCCATCTGCCAACCTCGATAACATTCTTCCTCTCATCCACACCAACCACGACGCATATCCACTCGTCGAGATGGGTCCTGGGATTTTCAAAGATCCATCCTTGTTAGGGACATACCACGGAGCACCACCACTCCTTCATCCTGCTAGTCAAGTATGTGTCATCTCATCTAACGGAACTCACACAGAGGATGTTCTTCCTCCTCAAGAGGCTTCAGTCATTCCTGACGTCCCACTAGTCGCAACAACACTCCCGCCGGAGCCTCCTGCGCATTCATCGACCCCAATAGTCCACGAATCCACATCCCCTCAGGGGCATAGTCCAGTTTGGGAGACAATTCCTCAACCCCTCACTCAAATTCCCTTATTTTACCCTCCACGAGGTATAGAAGCTTTTCAGGTAACCGCAACGCTCACACTACCCAATATGGTGTTAGCAATCCCAGTGTGGTATTTACACCCACCTGAACTGGTCCCTCAACCATCCCTTCCCCCACAGGAAGGCATCCCCATGACGATTCCCATCCTTACCCCCACCACCCCCCCACTCACTAACCTCCCGGCTATAGCTGGGGGCAGGAGAAAGAAGAAAGAGCCCACCGCTCCACTTCCTCCATGCATCCCACCACCTTGTGCACTATGTGAGAAAGAGGGCCACCAAACCAACAATTGTCCATCACTACCTGAATTACGGAATTTGATCCCCCCCAATCAAACTCCCACAACATCTTCCACTACTGCTAGTCTCACCACTATCACCCACCCTTCCAGTAGTAAAGGGCTGAGGACCAAATACGATTGTGCTATCTGTTCAGAGTATGGCCATTACACCCATCATTGCCCAGCACTTCCACGCTTTCATCAGATATTGGCCACTGTGCACCAGAACTTCCAGAGCAACCCATGCCCTGCTACGTCCTCTTCAACAAATATCACTGAAATTCGCTATGTCACCACTTCAGTCAATGAACGTATGAGATTCCCTTGCTCTCTCTGCGATTCATTAGCTCATTTTACATACCAGTGTCCTATGATCCTTGAGTATAGGCAACATCAATTGGCCTTGCTTCACCGACCTGCAGAGGTTATCATGGACATTTCCTCGTCACTAGAGGATCTTCATGTCATTTCTCCTGAACCTGAGGCACTCCCAATGCCTCCATGGTTCTTCAATGACGTCTCTGAGGACTTACCCCGCAACCCCCCCAACTCACCTGCTCATTCCCCTACGGAAACTCTCCACCCAACCACCATGGGTACCCCTCAGTACGGGTACCCCTCAGTACGGGTACCCCTCAGTACGGGTACCCTCACCATCTCCTAGAATTTCTCCCTCTGCTTCTCCATCAGGGGGAAACCACACTGTTACCGAGATAACTCATCATGACCCCTTGTGTTCCCATCATTTTCAATGCAACGGGGAAATACTTGAAGAGCTAAACTGCCCAGACTCACCCTGGGATGCGCTACATCACTGCGCACTCTTTTCTCCACAGGATGCCCCCATGCCTCCTAACCAAAACCCCATTTACACGGTCGAAACCAAATATTTTATCCCAGCAGGGCCTATCGATTGGTTCAATAATCCCATTCCTTCCCCCGATGCTTTTGAAGAAGGAAATATGGCCAACGTTTCCCCCACCATCAAAATTGACATTTCCATTAAACATGGTATCGTCGAAGAAATCATCATTGGAGTTGCTTGCACTCCTCAGGAAATCGACGCATATAAAGCCCTTTTCCAGGAATATAGGGATATTTTCGCCTGGTCATACACAGAAATGCCTGACCTCGATCCCTCTATCATCGAACATCGCATCGATACATGGCCCGACATCACACCAGTTCACCAGAAACAACGACCACTACACCCATCCAAAGTAGCGGCTATCAAAGCTGAAATAGACAAATTACGCGCTGTCAGGTTTATTTACCCCATCGCTTATACTTCATGGGTTTCCAACCTTGTACCCATTGACAAAAAATAGGGCACTATCCATGTTTGCACAGACTTTCATGATCTCAATAACGCATGTCCAAAAGACAACTTTCCAATGCCTTTCATCGATCAAATTATCGACGACTGCGTCGGCCACGAGGCTCTCTCCTTCACGGATAGATTCTCTGGCTATAACCAAATTCAAATCCACCTAGCCGATCAGTATAAAACCGCATTCACTACCCCGTGGGGTACCTTTTCATATTGTGTCATGCCTTTCGGCTTAAAAAATGCCGGTGCAACTTTCCAGCGGGTGATGACATACATCTTCCACGATCTGGCTAAAATCATCCTTGCCTACTTGGATGACCTCACAGCTCGATCCAAGAAACGCACCCAGCATCTCAATGATTTACGAATCATCTTTCAATGGTGTCGTCAGTACAACATCCACTTGAATCCTCTCAAAGTGTATTATGTGTCACCATTGGGCGTCTCCTTGGTTTTATTGTTTCCCAAAGCGGTATTACCATGGACCCCCTCAAAGTCCAAGCTATCACCGAAATTCCACCTCCCCATAATTTACGGCAACTTCAGAGTCTTTAGGGCAAAGCTAATTTTCTTAGACGCTTTGTCCCAGATTACACCATATGCGCACATGGTTTCCTTCGCTTAATACGTCATGACATCCCTTTTCACTGGGATGATCATGCCCAACAGTCATTTGACGATCTTAAAGCAATGCTTTCAAATGCACCTTTAATTAGTGCACCTGACTATAATCGCAACTACATCCTCTACGTATCAGCATCAGCTGTATCAGTAGTCGGCGTCCTCGTCCAGCTCGGAGATGACAATTGTGAACACGTCATTTACTACGTTAGTAAGAACCTCTCAGGACCACCCTTGAAGTATAAACATGAAGAGAAACTTTCTCTTGCAGTTGTCCTCGTAGTCCAGAAACTGCGCCATTACATCCTACTTCGCACCACAAAGGTCGTAGCAAATTCCAATCCTATGTAGTACTTGCTCAGTCATTGGCAAGTTAATGGAAAATTCGATCGATGGATCGTTATCCTTCAAGAATATGACCTCGAGTTCTCAACACCTAAGATTAAGAAGGCCCTCATTCTCGCCGAACTTGTCACAGCCCTCCCCTCTGACACCACCAGTGCCCCCGTCAACATCGACTTTCCCAACGAACATCTCTTTTACATCACTTCGGATGATCCTTGGTACGGCGACCTTCTCGTCTATCTCCGAACTCAAAAATTTAGTAACCACCTTTCACGAGATGATCGTCGACGTATTCTCCATCAGCCCCCCCGCTATCTCCTCATCGGAGACATCCTATACCGGTGGGGCGTCGACACCATTCTTCATCGATGCCTGACTATTGACGAGGCCGACAGAGTCTTAAATGACTACCACAGCGGCGCATGTGGGGGCCATCTTTCGGGTATATCCACTGTTCAAAATATTATCTGAGCCGGTTACTTTTGGCCTACCTTGTTTCATGATTTCATTCATGCCGTGAAACGATGTGAGCAATGTCAGCTCTATGCCAACAAAGCCCGAGATCCCCCCGCTCTTCTTCACCCTATCATTACTACTGACCCTTTTTGTAAATGGGGCATCGACTTTATGACTTGTAATCCCCCCTCCAGCAATGGTCACAAATACATTGTTTTCGCCGTTGATTACTTCACCAAATGGGTCGAAGCTATGCCCACTTTCAACAACACCGCTGACACTGCAGCGCGTATTTTCTTTACTCACGTCATATCCCATTTTGGAGTACCAATCCAACTCATTTCCGACCATGGGAAACACTTCGAGAATGAGATCTTCGTCGAACTCTCATCTCGGTTAGGCTTCTCTCACGAGTTTGCCTCACCATATTACCCTTAGTCAAACAGACAAGTCGAGGCAGTTAACAAAGTCCTCAAGACCATGTTACAGTGCACGGTTAATAAACATAAAACCAATTGGCATCATATGTTATTTTCTACTCTATGGGCTTATCGAACGGCGGTGAAAACCGCTACTGGTTTCACACCATTCCATTTAGTCCATGGGGTCGAGGTAACTCTTCCCATCGAGTGCGAAATTCCCACCTTACGCACCGCAATTGAGCTATTACCTGACACTGCTCCAATGGAGCAGCGCTTGCTGAACTTGGAGTCTCTGGATGAAGATCGTCAATCTTCCTTACAGAACAACGAGGCAGCTAAAAAACGATCCAAGGCTACCTTTGATCGCCATGTCAACCTTCGATCATTCCGCGAAGGCGACCTCATCCTGGCTTATGATATCGCTCATGATACCTTTGTCCACGGAAAATTCGAATCCCTTTGGCATGCCCCTTACATTATCCAACATTGCCTCACCAAAGGCGCATATATCCTGGCTTCTCCCGAAGGCCTCTCTCTCAAAGAACCTGTCAACGGGTTGTATCTCAAGAAATTTTACGCTTAAACGTAGTCATTCTACTTTAGGTTATTTCTTCTTTTTTAGTGTTTTTAATCTTTTTCTCCTACCCTCACGTCTAAACTATCCCTTGTGCTATTGACAGATGCTTCCTCCACCATCCTACCACATTGGTTACGCCGATGGCGCCAGCCATTGGACACAAAATCTCGCTTCAGCTGCTTGGGCTCTCTACACCCCCTCACATGAAATGCTACATTCAAGCAGCATATGTTTGGGGTCAGCAACCAACAACCAAGCCGAATACACTGCTGTCATTGGCCTCCTGGCCGACGCCCAGCATCACCATATTTTTCACCTTAGCGTCTTCCTCGACTCTAAACTAGTCGTTCTCCAGCTCAACAATGTATACCATGTACACAATCCGTGCCTCTTTCACAAATACCTACAGGTTAGACTGTTATCTCGACATTTTGATTCCATTACATTTACACATATTCCAAGAAAATTGAATCAATTAACAGATCACATAGCTAACATGGTGTTAGATTGGCATATATCACATCAAGCTATACATACATAAACATCTCACAAATCTTGTCACAGCATATATATAGAATAGACATCAGCAAAATCATCAGCAAAAAACACATGTAGACACCAGATGAATCTCAAAATATGTATACTCATGTATATATAAAATCCCATCAGGCCATCCGAATGTTTGCATACAAAAAAAACATGTATCCGCAGGCCAATACAACACCTCGGTACAAAAAATGGGCTCATCGGCCTATATACAACAAAAACAAAGATATACATCATGCACCACTCATGGTGCCTCTATTGCCCCACCACCTGCCCCTCCCTCAAGCGATGGCGGCCCACCACCCCTTGCCCCAGGCGGTGGTGGTCCACCCACATGACCCTCCTGCCCCAGCGGCAGGCATCCACTCATCATAGCAGCCAACACTGTTGCTCGTCGCACTATGGCCCGCCATGGTGGCGACACCCCTACACACTTCTCCAGGAAACTCTCATCCTGGATGCGCGTCCACATGCCCTTAGGCACATCATATAACATCGTCTCTAGACGACGGCGTATATCATCAAAATCCACTCCGGCCACCGCCCAAGGAGCGTGTGATGGCCCCGCACCAGGGTCATCGAACCGACGCCTCCTCGCTGCCCTCTTGGGCTCTGCTGGTCGCCCCGCGGAATCCTCCCACCGATGTCTCTCTTCATGCGATAGTCTCTCTGGCTCTCGACGAGTCGACGCTCTCTTCATCTCCACCTCACGCCCGCGAGGTGCCACGTCTAGAAATGCGAAAAAAAACAACAAAAGATAGTATCAACATCTATATCATATACATATGGACTTCTATCTCAACAAACAATATACATCAAAACATGCACACCAATACTAAACATACCTCGATGGTCAAAAACCTCCCCTGGAGGTAGCACCATGTCCGGGTCACCCCGGAAGTCCACCCCAACATAGGGGTACCGAAGTATCACCTGCAGCATCTGTCGCCATATCCCTGTCGCCTCTGCTGAAAAATAAATGGCCACCTTCGCCACCACCATGACGAAGAAAAACTATCGACCACCGCCTCAATCGCAGCTCTCGCACCCTCGGCATCTCCAGTAAAACCCTCGGGCGCAACATCGGCACCCTATTTAAGAACCAGGCCACTAGGATAGACCCAAATGCAAACTCTCTCGCACCTGTGGACTGACAGCGGTCCAACTGCGCTACCATTCGTGCATGCAGCGTCAACCCCCAAGCGAACTGCTCGTCGGCCACCACTCTCTCTAACACCAAAAGCTGGCCACCACTAATCCGTTGGGTCGCCAGCGACCCATATATCCGCACAATCATAGTCGCTATACAATGATGTGCCAGGGAGTCTATAGCACCAATTCTCACCACAGTCCCAGACATAAAGTCCTGACCTGAGCAGTATCTCTGGCCAATATCGGCCAGAAAAATGGTCCTTGGCAACACCGGCTCCGCCGGTAGGGTCGTTACCCGAAAGGGGAGCCCATTCAAGAAATAAATATCCTCCACTGCAGTGAAGGGGATCTGCTCTCCTCGTACGAGGAAGAAGTGAAGCTCTGGACTCCACATCTGGATCAGGAACTGCAACAAATACTCCTGTGCTCGTATCAACGGGCACTCAAAGAACTTTAGCAACCCACAGGTTGCCAAAGTCACACGCACGCCAGGCCCCTCAATGACCACACCGTCTCGCAACTGGGCCCAGTCTCACTCTCACCACCGCACTGGCATCGTCACCACGGTCCACCTGCAGACAAAACAAAGCCCTATATCATCTCATGCAACTATCAACAACATCACCAAAAACTCATTTTTTACCCTTCAACCTTGCCTCCTAGGCGCGGTTTTGTTACCCACAAGCGCGCACACATGCGCGCTCGTTCATTACACAGGCGCGCATATATGCGTGCCTGTTCATTACACAGACACACACATATGCGCGCCTGTGCACTGCACAGGCGCACCTCTACGCGCGCCTATTCACCATACAGACGCGCACAGATGTGTGCCTGTCGAACCCACAGGCGCGCACTAGTGCACGCCTGTTCAACTCACAGGCATGCCCTTCAGGTGTGCCTTAAACTCTCCCTACCATACACACATGTGCGTATATTCGGTGTACAGGCACGCACGTATGCGCACCTATCACCGAATCACCCGCGCATGTGGGGCCCACACCCCCTAAATACCCCTGTACAACCCTCCGTACAAACCTTGCCCAAAAATTGAAAACCTATTTCTATGCAAAATGATCAGACCACTAACCTGATACTCTCAAATCCTCAATCGGCTGCCTCGTCCTCCCCGAATCTAAAAATCTCCTCTGAAACTGCTCGTCCACTCACTATTGCAGTAGGTACAAATGAGGTGGCAATGTGGGCCCTACAACTATATATAGGCCTTTTGCCAAACTTCCACTCACCATTCCGGGAGCCCAAGGTGTCCATTTTTCAAACCATCTTCAGCCACGGGATCAGCATCCCCTCACCTACATCACAGCAGTCCCTGGGTCTCTTTTTATCCTGAGCCCCAGGGGTGCCTTTTTTTATCATAGTCAGGTACACGCGCACATAGTCACATTTATCAAATACATGCTCATCTCTTTGATTCTCTTCAGATGTTGTTCACTTTGGGTATTTGGTTTTCATATGTGCAGGTACTTGATCATCATCCATCGACACAACCCCTTCAGGTATATACTCAGCACTGGCATGTAGTCTTTCCCGTTGTATCGCGTTTACATTTCCAGTCACACCCTCTGTTGTTTACCTCTAGGATCCCCATTCCCGGCTCTGCAGTACCCACACCTCTATTTTGCATCTTCGGTACTGTTACCCAATAGCATTCTTACCCACATGAGTTGTCCCATTCATAGCACCTTTTGGCACTTTTGACACTCATGTTGTTCTTCATTACCCTTTAGGGATGGGAGTCCCGATAGTCTTTCATCATGTCGCGAATCAACCACATACTCCTTCTCCTCATTTTGCTAGCTTTCCCACACGGACTCCCATATTATCTCTTTATGGTTCTATTTTTTACCTGCACCTCCATAGTATCATGAACCCTCCATTTCATCCACAATCAGTTTGCCCATCTGCGAACCTACCTTCATTTCACCTACCTCATACAGAAACTCACCAATGGGGCTTGTTATCCCCGATATCTAGGGATAACTAGGAGATCATGTCTTGAGGCCCACATGGTCCTAAACATGGAGTACCGAGAGCAGGAGTGACTTGAGCATGGCCCTGGAGGGCCCATCTTTCTTTTTCTCAGCCAGACTTGTCTTGTCAGTAGTAGCAGCTTCCATCACCACCGGCCTGGGCTTGCATCGGAGAGGACTCTTGCTTCATGAGGTAATTGGTCTAAGGTATCATGGTATGTGTCATATTTGATTGTTATAATCTTCTTATATATACATTAGGTTCCTTTCATTTCTGATGACTGCTTGGATATTACACTAATCCACTTGACCATTGTTGGGGCGATTGATTGGGTAACTTAGCAAGTTGATATTCATGGGTCTTGGTTAGCCACCAAGGGGGATTTGCAGAGCCATCGTCCGCTCCCACCATCTTATCACTTTTACATCTTATACCCTACTCATCCATCCCATTCCCCTAGTCTGGCCATTAGGATGACCTTCCAGGGTTACATTTTGTCTTGTGGGAAGAAGGGGCTAAAGGCCCAGGGGGTAAAAGCAGCTGGTAAGAGATAAAATCCATAGGAAATAAAACCTAGAGAT